>APFE030693931.1:31647-58539 GCA_000404065.3 Pinus taeda
AAGTATACTGCTCCATCAACATTGTCAGTAAATTCTTCAAAAAAATATTTTCTATGAGTCATGTGGCAAGTTGCTCCTGAATCAAGCAACCAATCGTTTTTCCATGAAGCAAGTGAAGCATTAAATAAATCTTCATTTACTCCAATATCACATTGTGCCACAACATAGTGAGCGGATTCAGGTGCTTTACCTTTGTCTGTATCATCAATTTTCTTTTTGTTGATTTCTTTGCTGCTCAATTTTGTCCCATGGTAGCTTGCATGTAGAGGCATCATGTGATCCATTTCTTTTGTAGCATATGCAATGCAAATCTGCCTTTTCTCCTTAAGAGTGTCTGCCCCCCCTGCCTCTGAAATATGTTCCTCTTCCTTTGGAAGAATCTTGAGAAGGATGCTTTTCTTTATGATGCTTTTCTTTATGAGCAAGGCACACAACCTCTTCAGAAGATTCAGGGGTTGTCTTCTTTCCAAAAGCTTTCTCTCTTTCAGCAATTTTTTTCACAAGAGAGTTAAAGGTAATGTCTTTAAGATTTCCATTTGCTTGTAATGACTCAAGGTAATTGGAGTAATTAGGATAAAGTGCCTTGAAAAAAGCAATAAGAGGAATATCCAAATCAATCTTAGTGGCTTGGATATCATGCATTATAGACGTTACTTCAGATGCAAGAGCAAGAGGATCATTATTTTGCAATTCAAGAGTAAAGAGTTTAATCATGAGTTGAACAACTTCAAGTGCAGAATGTGAGTCATAGAGTTCTTTCAGCTTTTGTAAGGCTTCGAAAGCAGTTGAAAATGGCGTAATATGGTGACTGACCTCTTCACTTACGGATGCTGCAATTAATGCATAGGCTTTGCTGTTATTATTTTCCCAAATGGCGAGCTCTTTGTCTGAGGTAGGTTGTTCTGGCTGTTTGTCTCCGTCTCCAATACACACTCCTTTCCACAACTCATTGAAAATGAGGGTGTGTTTTATCATCGGAGACCACTCAGGATAGTTCACTTTGCCAGTGAGAACTATTCCGCCAATGGATATGATTGAATGCATACTGTAACAAAAAATTCTGCTGCAAAATTTTACTCTTAATGGGAAAAAATATAATTTTGATATGACTGGACAAAAAATTGAGCTGGACAGAAAATGTCAATACCCAAGACTATAAATACACAAAACTATATAGCGCATTCATCATTTCATGCCACAATGCTTTGACCCACATCCTCGTTTTAAAAAACTCTATTCAACACATGGCATTCAACTATTTTTATATGCCAAAATAAAACTTCAACTCATACACAAGTGGGACATCATATGGTGATACCAACGTTCAATATATGGTCCGACCAGAGATCAATGTAATACAACAAGACTATGTATGAAGGCAACATAAATACAACAAACTTCAATATATATGGGCATTGTTCAACATGTGGACAACGTTCAATGTACAACACCAAGACTGTAATACACCAAGACTGTGTATTAAGGCAATGTAAATACAACAAACTTCAATATATATGGGCAACGTTCAACATATGGCTAGCATTCAATATATGGGCAGCAATCAACATATGGCCAACATTCAATATATGGGCAGCGTTCAACAGACTTAATGTAAATAATGTAATTAATAGCAACACTGGCTGATATAAGAACTGATACACCCATTCAATATAAAAAATGGTATTATGTATTACAAACCAGCAACATCATAAACAATGGTATCATTCCAACAACTCGAATCAAAATTCCAGGATAAGAACACGTAGGTATTTAATACTAGCGCTGGGCTATGCTTTGAAGACATTGGTCCAAGAATGAAAACAAGCAGAATGAGTGCAGTGAGTGCAGAAAATTGTTTGCCCCAGTTATATTAGATTTCTAAACCCATTCCTCAGTGCAGACGTAGACCTCTTATACATCTTTCAAAATATTCTCAATGGAGCGATAGTTATTACCATTATAATTACAAAACCCCTTCCAACTATTTGTAAAAGGAATCAATGTGTAGGAGAATTGTTTAATTGAAACCATGCGAGCATCTCGTAGCACCTATTGAAAAGCCCGAGAGAATGCAATCTGGTAACACATATGCGTACGTGATAGCCAGAGATGAGATGCACTCGGGCAGTCAAAAGACTCTAAGAACCACGACTTGTCCCCTAAAAAGAAAATTCTTCCCATGCCCAAAATTCCTTCTAGAGGATGCAGATAATGCAACGTTTAGATAGTGGCACCGACTGTGGAGGGGGCAGGTCGGAATATATGGAATATGGCAGACAATGGTTATGCGTAGAAGCCATGCAGTGGGTAACACATAGTGCAGAATGGCGCAGACAATAATTATGGCAAATAGAGAGTACAATAGATAGACTCCATAGGGGGACAGACTGCAAGAAAACGACAGAAGGGAGTTACAACTAATTTCAAGAGCTGGCTCTGATACCATGTCAAACCAGGAAGTAACTCCACAAAACAAATCAATTCATATTATTCCTTTAGGTTGGTCTTTATTATATACATGAGGGAGACTCTTCACTTCATCCCCCGATGACTGTTCATATCTCTTATTATTTATTTACATTGATTATATTTATTCACCCAATCCTGATGATTAGGTGTCAACAAGATGATTACCTTCACACAACTTACAGGGAAATTTGACTTTTCCCTTCTTCCCATGGGATATAAGAGTTGAAGGTTTATCACCAGCATGATCACCAGAGGCTAATGACAAAGGTCGATGTGAAACTGTGGACCACACTTCTAAGACCTTGGGAATATCAAGACAATTCTGAAGAAGGTGGTCACCCTTACATAACATGCAAGGGAATTTTACTTTCCGACGCTCGTTGGAAGATTTTTCTCCATTAGTTGCATATATAGTAATGGTGGTTGCCCCCTTGCTTATTTTTCTTCTTCTTGTTCTTAGCCTCTTGGTTACTAGAATCCATAATTTTGCCAGGAAAAGAGGAAAAACGGGGTGAAGAAATAGGCGAAGAAGGCGAGGGGTTAACTTTAGGATCAACATGAGGTTGATGTTGTTCAGGTGGAGGAGAACTTAGTTGAAAAGCAGTTTGGACACTCAGAACCACCGAGGTTGAAAATAACCAAATTGGAAGACCAATGGTCAATCCAGGAAGGGACACCGTTGCCATATAGGGAGCACCAGTATTTTCGAACAAAGGAAAAGAACTGCGATTCTTGTCAGAGGGGTTTCCTTTACTAGTAGACTTAGGAAACATTGCCATTAGCATGAATATAAGACAACTAAGGAGTATTTCCACAGGAAGGATGTTGTTCTGTGGTCAATCAATTTTAGAATTTGAAACAAAAACATTTCCTTTTCATATTTTAAGAATCGAGAAAAGGATGAAAAGGTGACTCTAGTCAGTTTTGTTGGTTTAGCAAGCTTGAAAGGACAAGTGTTCGATGATATTTTCAAATTTAAGGAGTCAGAAAAGATTGAAATGACCACTCAGGTAACTCTAGGAAAAAAAGGAGTACCAAGTAATCGTGAACTACAATATACACCTCAACAAATAAATTTACGAAGGACTTGACGTACGTGTAGGAAATATCCCCAAATGATGTGTTAAGTGTATCATGTTTATAGGGTGGCAGACTCGGCTTCCTATGGATAAAAATTTGCAACCTATGAGGGTCTCCCTTTATATACTTGACGGTACGGGGAGCACAAGTCTGTGCTAGCACTGCCTAATGCAAGAGTGAACGACAGCTACTAAGTTTTATAGACGTCGGAACACGTCTCTAGCCTAGACCACTAAGTATGAGCGTTAATGTTTCAAATGCTCCTTAGATTAATTGACGTAAATTTTAAGTTAATCTTGAAATTATGTTTCAATTTCAAGGCCTTAAGATGAAGTCACCTGAACACCTATGATGCAACTATATTAGAAAAGGAAAAATTTTCATTTCTATGAAAGACTAATCAAGGGAAGAAATTTCAATCAATAATGCATCAAACAAAATGCACCCTGCAAAATTCCTTCCACTAAATTTCACAATGCAAAATGTGAAAACGAAATCTAATCTTTCATTTCACTACATGCGATGCCAAGATGTGATCCGATAAGAAATGAAAATCACTTTCCTTACACTAAGATGCAATAATGATTTTTCTTTCCACTTTGACTCAATCAATGCAATCTAATGCAATGAGAAAAGGACAATGAAATCAAATCAACTCAATGAAATTTTCTTTCACTTTCGTCTTCCAAACAAAATGCCAAAAGTAAAAATTATTTTCACTTTTCACTATCCTAAATGCAACTTTTCGAAAGAAAAATTATTTCGACTTTACAAAGATCAATTTATATGACTTACGCTTTTCTTTTCGTTTTGAATGACTTGATGCACCTAATACAGTTTTTAGGTTTCAATCACTGAAAAATGTGATCTATTTTCAATGATGAATCTCAAAAATTAACTTTTCAAAGCAACTAATCTAATGCATTTTCACGAAAAGTAAATTTCGAAATACAAGCTAAAATAAATGAAAAACGATGTTTTCAATGATTTCCACGGAAAACAATACTCAATCAATTAGTAAAACCAACATCTCAATGACACTAACAAGCAGGAAGCAATGACAAATTGCCTAGAAACCCTAGAAATTAGTCAGATTTCACTTCAAAGCCAATGAGACAAATTTTGCAAATTAATCAAGACAATCAATCAAAAACTGACAAATCCAAGCATACAGGATGGGAAAATACTTTAGGGGCCAAGACACACTGGATTCTAAGGAAAAAAAACCTTAAAAATTTACACATTTAAGGATCTTCACTACTTTATATACCCAAACCAGTTATTATCGCTCCTTAGCATAGGCAAACCCGCGATCGAATCACTACTTTGTATAGAAAAAGTAGTGATGATTTCAACATGACCAAATAATGAAGATTTTTTTTTCATCGCGACTGTAAAGGTAAAAATCGCGACGCTATCGTGACTGTTAAGGCTAAACCCATGATGAGCGAGGAATATGGGAAAAACCTAAAACGATTCTAAGAAACAATCCAGACTTAGAATTCTAAGGCAGTAACCAGTGATGGTATAAACCCAGACAAATGCAGACAAGCTGAAAAATCAACAGTTGGTCAAACTAGATAAAAGATCAGGATGAAGGATTGAAAGGAAAGGATCATAGGCTCCCCAGTGGCGTCACAATTTTTTTGACAACGTTAATCCTCTCTGTAGACAGAGACGATCCCTCTAGCCCAATGAGTGGGTCTAGCAACTGAAGTGATAATCAACTAGACATCTTCCTAGGTTACAATTGAAAAGAAGAAGGAAGGAGATGGCCTACCTCGTTATGATGCCATTTCGATTTCCTTTGTTGCGGACCTTGAACCGCTTGTGTCATGGGCTTGTTCCTACTTCTCTCAATGTTTATGCACCTACACAAGTGATCAAGACACAACAAGGCCTGCCAAAACAAATAGCAATTCCAATATAAACCTACTTAACTAATCAAGAAATGTCAAGCTGAATGATACATGAACATATACATTTTGGGAAGATGAACTAATAGTTGTGTATTATTAGAAAATAAAGGGAAGCTGAAAACCAAAGCCTTGATGTTGATAGGCACTCCTTGAGTGGTAATCCAAGTCCAAGCCAAGAACTCTCCAAGCACTCCTTCTCCAAGTCAAATGAATAGCCTCTAGGCACAATCTTAGCATAAGGGTGCAACTAGACATAGACCAGCCATTTGGGAATGGGAGAGGATGAATTTATAGGTTGGGAAAGGGAGTTAGGACCTCTCCAAAGATAGGATTAGGACCTCATCTCAAGGAGGTAGCTCATACGGATAAGATCAAGAGGCCAAGTTGGGAGGATTCGACCTCATCTATGCCAAACAACCTCCAGCTTGTCGTTTTGGAAGCTTCTAGATCACTGAACTTCTCATCCTCTTTGGGAAAGTTGCCTTTTTTGGATCATCACAGGTATACAAGTGAACAACGCGATGCCATCGTGGGTCAAGTATGATGTAACAAGCGACCATCTCGGTTTTAAGCCTCATAAGAGCGTTGCTTCTCAAATTAGGGTTTAAGAGCTATTTCTTTTAGGGGAAGCTCAAGTCATTTTCCAATCAATGTCTTAGGAAGGATATGAACTACATATATGAATGAGTACACTACATTATGGTCATGTTTCAGGCACTTCAGGGGATGTCATGGGGAAGTGCAGGAGGTGTGACAAAATATTGTGTAAGACCTGCGTAGTACTTTAATATTGATCTTCTTTAGAAATTTATCTCTAAATTGATATGCATTATATGATCCATTAGAAGCTATGGTAATATGATAATATCTTTCACTTCTCTTTCTGAGGTGACTGTGTGTTATGTGACCAACACCAATTAGCACCAACTTCATCGTCTCCCACTACGTGAAAAGGATAAATAAATACTAAATTCATTCATTATCTCTTTGCGTTATATAATCATATTAATCTCTAATAATCAATCATCTATCACATTTGAGGTCAATCAAGTTGGAGTTAATATAGGCCCCGAGGACACTCACCATCAATGCTTAGATCGAGAAGCTTATTATTTTATTCATATAAACACCTAGTAATTAAATTTTTGAGGTGCCAACCCTATTGACAATCCTGGTCAAATGACGCATAGGGCTACTATCCTAGCTGGGCATGTGATCGTGTCAGATGGGCTTGCAATCAAAGTGCCATCTCATCGCTCTCACATAGACGGTCAAGATCTTCCAAGGAAATGTGACGGCATGAGTAGATTAGGTTTTAAATTGGTTGGGTGACTACCCTTATTTTGTTTTCATTTCCTCATTTCTATTTTTGTTTTGCTACAAGTGCCAGAGAGGGTTTTTGGCTTTTAGACATGGCACACCCAATCAAGTTCCCTCCAAAAATAAGTTTGATGTTGATGCATTCGAGTCCATCATTGTTGAACCAGTTAGTTCTGAAAAATTTAGTTATCGGGCTTTAGTCCCTTAAACTTAGTGTCTGGTCTAGCGAAGATGACACTTACGTAGCTCATCCATAACTAAAGTCACCCTTGGTTAGGGAGACTTTGACAGGAGGACACTATTATTGTTCTTGTTATACCCTTGTTTCCACATTAAGACAAAAGAGGGTCTTCCCCTACAACACACAACCTAAGTCTCACAGAGGAAATGGAAGCTGGAAAGCATAAAGAGATTGAAAGGAGATTTTTTTTTGGTGAAGTGTGTAGAGAACAAATAGATAATTTTCATTCCAATGAATCAATCAATTGGAGTAGTATATATTTGGCAAGGTTAAATCATAATTTTTATTTTTTGTTTTTTGTTTTTTATTTTTTATTTCTTGTTTATTTTCCTTTTTGCGGATAACAACATGTGTTATGTCAGTGTAGATGGAGAGAAAATGTGAAATCATTGAACAACCACAAATACTCAAGGAATCATAGAGGGGACGAGAATTGGTTCCGAATGTAGTGACGATGACATAATAAGTAAATGTTGAAGGTGGTGTAAATAAAGGGAGATATGTAATGGAATTAATTTCTTCCATCTTATTTTTTCCTATGAAATGTCCTTTTAGTTCAGTAATGATTGACCAATCATTATCAATCTTTGGTATCAAGCCATAATATGATAGGAGTTTATATTATTCATGATTTTAAGGTTAAAATGATTGTATAATTCAATTATTTATTTATTTTTAGCTTCCCTTTTCTTATTCCAATTCCAGTTCTCTTAAATTAAGAGTTTGAAATTTTAAATCAACATTGCCTAACTTTTAATAATTTTAATGTTAAAATAAGTGTAAAATCTAGTTTTTATTTACCTTTCCTCTGTTTTTTTTCTTTAGTTAGAGTTAATTCCATCTCTCTGAGTACAACTTTAATTGATTCCACAACTTTAATTGATTCCATCTCCCTTGGTTTTAGAGTTTGAAATTTTAAAATGTTTATTTCTTGTTTATGAAAAGTTTTTCGGCGTAAATCACATGATAATACCTTTTTTTTAGCATAATAATATTATATAATTAAACATCTTGAATAGTCAAATATAGCCATTCTTGGTCAATCTTAGCCATTTATCTAGTCTGATCTAATATAGTTGTTTCTCAGTCAAACCTAGCCGTTGGATGATCTGCTCTCCCTATTTAATATGCATCCATGATTTGATTCTTCAACTTGTCCTGACGATGAGCCACACTCGTTGGTTCGAAACACGTCAACAAAGGTATTATCATGTGATTTACACCGATTTTTTTTTCATAAACTTGATATGGATCACAAAAGACTCAATTCAACAATGTTTATTTCCTATTTAAATTTCAGTTAACTTCATATATAACACAATATTCTAATAGAAAAAAGATGGAGCGCGTCAGATTAGGGTAGAAAATTAGGGTTTTCTGAAAATTCCTCATGACGGCATTGTAACAGTTTTTTTGTTTCATTGTTGGTTCGTCGGCGTCATTTATCTCGCCGTTTACACCCGTCGATGTCCGCAACAGACTACTGGCCATTATGGAGGGTTATATGGAGACAGACCTCGTGGACTATTCCGCGGATCCTTTTTGGATCAAATTATATTTGATAACCCTAATTTTTCTGTGTCGGTTTCTAAACCACCGCCGATTATGGATCTCATCTCGCAGGACATCTCGCCCGTGGTCACTCTACCCAGTTATAACTCTGCCCCCTCCGTCTCTGAGCCATCTCCTGTGGACGCGCCCGGTCTGGAAGCTCCTCCCCTGTCTCCAGGTACACTTCACATCCTATCTACCTATACTCCACACTTGCCATCATTCGATTCGCACCCGCCCCTCTCCACTGTTCTCTCGACTCCCCCGGTGGACATTCCTGTGGTTGGATCGCAAACCCTCCCTGTTTCTGGGCTTCAGCCTTCCAGATGTTTTGAAACCCCGGCGGTAAACATTAAACCTGTAAAACCCATCTCAACTGAGGGGGTCCAAAACCCTTTCGTTGATCACCCTTCAGCTCCACGTCCCAAAAAGAGAAAATCTAGGTGTATCAAGGCGACAACAAAGGATATTACCATCAGATTTGGTGAGACATCGGCTATAGGGGAAGTGGCGTTCATGGCACGAACGGTGTTGGTTGGACATGTGCAAGGACGTGCATACTCCGTAAATAGGTTGACGCAATGGGTTAGGGAAATTTGGGGTGCCCTGCTTAAAGAATTTCCTGATGTTCATTTCCTCCCCCGTTGATGGTTCTCTCTCCATTTTGCAAAGGAAGTATACACAGATCTGGTATTGGAAAAGTACTGGCATATCGAGATGGCACCGGTTCTGCTCAAGATGTGGAGTCCCCTCTTTGACCCAGAGCACGAACAAATCAGAGCAGGACCCCTGTGGGTTCGATTGCCGTGGATACCACTACAATACTGGAGTGAGGATGTTCTCAATAGGATTGGAAATGCTCTGGGCACCTACCTTGACCATGATCGCACTTTTGTAGAGTCAAAGAAGCGAACCCTCGCTCGTGTGCTGGTTCATTTGGATACCTGAGATGGACTGGAGGAAAAGATCCCCTTACAATGGGGAAAATACAGCAAGACACAGATTCTTGATTATGAAGGCATCCCGTTTCGTTGTAATCGGTGCCATCAGGTGGGACACCTATCTAAGGAATGCCCGCTCAACAAAAAACCAAAGGACTCCTCCAAGGCCACTCCAATCCCATCTAGAGGAGTTTCCCCTGTCATTCTGCGCCCACCTCAGGGGTCTTCATCTGCTGCACAAGCTACTCCTAAAAAATCTGGGACGAAGGGACTTGGATCGTCTTCTCTGCCGATGTCTAGGGCTTGGGCTGCAGCAGAAGCCGCACAGGCCTTGGGTACCACTCCAACCCCTTCTTCCATTTTACTTGGTAACTCCTCTACTATGGTTGTATCAAATGCACATTTCACTACGGCACACTGCATCATGTCGTCCCCCCCTCGATCGTCACTACTGTTCCACCTTCCATTCCTCTCTCTTCCTCATCCACCTCGCTGTCATCCTCCAGGAAGTCTTCCTCCCACCCTTATGCTCTTCGTCCTCGCTCTCACACCGCGGATTTATCAAGACGCCAGGTCGGGTTAGGAATTGTTTCCCCGAGCCCAGGTCCAATGATCACCAGAGGTAGAAAGACCGATCTTTCTAAAGCAATCAGACGGGCTGGGGCCGAGGTCGTATCTGGTCGTCAATCCACTCTTGATGGGTTCCTTAGAGCAAAATTATCCCTGAGAAGCATTCCCCCATGAAATGCTTATCTTTTAATTGCAGGGGTATGGCTAGTGCCCCCAAAAACTAGCCCTCCAGAGACTCTTTGAGGTTGAATAGCCTGACATTATTTTGCTTCAAGAGACTCTAGGTCCGGCCGAGATTATTACTCTATCTTTACAAGCTCTGGCCCCGAGATGGAAGTTTTTGGCGATTTATGCTGTCGGGCAATCAGGGGGTTTGGCCATCAGATAAAACCCTAGGACTATTAGGGTTGATGCATCATGGGGAGGATATGGATTCATGGGAATCGACACTTTCTCTGTGGAACTCGGTAAAACTATCCGAATTGTGAATATATATGGCCCCTTCCACCAGAGGGAGATGTTATGGATGCATCTCCTAAACCTTTCATCATTGGCCCCAGATCACACCATTCTGGGTGGGGACCTAAATTTTTCTTTGGGCTTCAGTGAATCCTGGGGATCTTCGGCTCAGGTGGATGCCATTACTGAGTTCATGAATAATATATTGGAGCAGAAAAATTTTATAGATGTCCCCATGCAGAAGCCCATGCCCACTTGGAGGAACAGGAGGGTGGGCTTAGCTGCATTAGCTCGCAGACTCGACAGATTTTTGCTGAAGGGTCTTATGTTACAGCATCTTCATCATTACAAGCAATGGGTTGATTCGGGGGGTATATCTGACCACTCCCCTATATACCTGGAAATTCTTGGCCCTCACCAGAAGCCAAAAGCCCCTTTCAAATTCAACCATACATGGTTACAAGACCAGGGCTTCATGAATCTGGTTACTGATTTTTGGAAGGCACACCCCATCGATAGAGAGGCATCACTGGCAAAAGGTTTCTGCAAAAATCTCACCATGCTGAAGCATCTAGCTATCAATTGGGCGAAGGAGAAGAACAGAAAGGAATCCGCACAGCTCACCCACATTGAAGCTGAGTTATGCTCCCTTTTAGATGACTGGAACTTAGGTTTCACCTCAGGTGAAGAAAAGTCGTGCTTGATTGAGCTGGAAAACCAAAAAGTAAATATCCTAAGATTAAGGGAGGAATCTCATAGACTGAGAAGCAGAGCAATCTGGTTGAAAGCTGGTGATGAAAACTCAAAGTTCTTTCAAAATTATGCTAAGGGAAGGAAAGTCTCAAATACTATTTGGAATCTCCCTCTCCCAGAGGGGGGCCTTGCAGACTCTTTCAACAAGCTCTCCCAGCTCGGCACATCTCACTTCAGGATCATTTACAGAAATCCACCAGGCTCAAACCTGGCTGAGATCATCAATGTGGCAAATCACTTTCCCAGATATGTAAATGAGGAGGATACTAAAGATCTTACGACTCCTGTCACCATGGGGGAATTAGAGAGCACTTTAAAATGGTTCAAGAAAGACAAAAGCCCTGGCTCGAATGGTTGGACAATAGAATTCTATCTAGCTTTTTATGATTTACTGGGTCAGGACTTTCTGAGGGTGGTGGAGGAAAGCAGATCATCTAGTTGTTTATATCATGCTATTAACTCAAATTTCATTGACCTCATTCCCAAGACTGACTCCCCATCCTCATTCGATGACTATCGCCCCATTTCATTGTGTAATTGTCTCTACAAGATCATTTCCAAGATTATCGCCAACCGACTCAGACCCATCCTTTCCAAGCACATTGCTCCTCAGCAATTTGCGTTTCTTGAAGATAGACAGATCCATGAAGCCGTCGGTTCTGCCCAAGAAGCCCTTCATTCCATTTGGTCCAAACGTCTCAAAAGCATCCTTCTTAAGATTGACCTATCTAAAGCTTTTGACCGGGCCAGCTGGCTTTACATAAAAGTGCTCCTCATCCATCTGGGTTTCCCCCTACCCCTCATCAACTGGATCATGGCTTGTGTCACTACCCCCTCTTACAGTGCTCTCATTAATGGATCGGCCTCCCATTTCTTCCACTCTGAAAGGGGGCTCCGACAAGGATGCCCCCTATCTCCACTTGTATTCCTTATTGTTACGGAGGGATTGAGTCGTTTAATCATTTCTACTAAAAGAGATGGATCTCTTTGTGGTCTCAAGATCACTGATGATTGTTATCTCACACATCTATTATTTGTGGATGACGTCCTTATCTTGCTAGATGGCAGTATCAGAGACTCACTGACTTTTTCTTGCATACTTCAGCTTTTCTCGAGGGCCACTGGCATGATTGTAAATCAGCAAAAATCCACTATCACTTTTGCGTGCACCTCTGTCAATGAATCGCAGTATGCTCAATAGGCCTTCCCTTACAATATCCATCCTATGGACAGAGGACTTAAATACGTGGGGTTCTGGTTAAAGCCCTCGTGTCAAAGGATAGTAGATTGGGTCTGGCTCGTCACCAAATTGGAGAAAAGGCTCACCAGTTGGAGTCATAGATACCTTTCCAGGGCTAGGCGATTAGTGCTTATCAAATATGTACTGGAAGCAACCCCAGTTTTCTGGATGGCTCTTGCCTGGATACCCTGACATATTCTTGCTCGCCTACAGCAAATATGCAACAGATATCTCTGGGCTGGAAGCCAAGACAAACGCATCTTTGCCTGGATTGGCTGGAAAAAGATTGCACTTCCAAAGAGGTGGGGGGTTGGGGCCTAAAAGATCTTCGACTATTTGCACAAGCACTGGCGGCGAAAATGAGCTGGTCTCTGCTAACTAGCTAGAACTTGTGGTCACGTCTATCACATCATAAATACATATGGCCCCTTGATATATTGGAATGGGTAAGGCTCCTTAGCTGGCAAAGAGCAGGTATATCATCTGTATGGAAGGCATTGCTTTACTCATTACCCCTGATCAGGGATAACCTAGTTTGGAGAATCAACGACGGATCCGTGGCTCGAATAGGGATGGACCCTTGGATTGGCAGCGGAGGTAGGCATATCCTATCACAAGACCTGGTTAGGCATCTACATTCCCGAGAAATAAAAGTTTTTGCACAAATCGCAGACCAGGAAAATACAGGGATTTTTTATCAGGCATGGAGGACGACGCATCAATTGAACCTCCCACACAGATGGCATCAGGAATGGGAGAACTTCAGAGAGGCTCTAATTGAATCCCACAACAGAATCAAAGAGGGCCCGGATGAACTTATATGGAGCCAAGCTGAGAGTGGAAAATACACTCCTAAGGTCGGTTACATGTTTCTAAACATTCATAAAAAACCTGATATTATCTCGACATGGTGGCACAACATTTGGAAGCTCACATCATCGCCAAGATCAAAACTGTTTTTCTGGTGTATATTGAGGAACAGAGTACCTACAAGGGAGCATCTCATGCATAGAGCACAATATGGAACAACTTGGTGTGTTCTATGCAAAGGAGCAACAGAATCCTCAGAGCACCTTTTCATGCGATGTAGAGCTATACAAGATCTGTGGCGCTCCCTCTCTAATATAATCACATTCGATGGAAATTGGGAGGGAACGGACCTGAAAGATGCATGGGAAGCATGGCTGCAGAGACACAAAGGATCGAAGAGTTTAAACCTCCCAATTCTCGTTAATTGGCACATCTGGAAAGCCCGTAATCACCTTATATTTGACAACAGGACTGTTCACTGGCCTATGATTGAGGCTGGGATTATTGCTGCTCATAGGGAACTACCAGAACCCCCACCTCCTAAAGATCGCCATCCTCATCCACCTCCCTGCATTGACTTAAATACTCCATGGGCTTTTTTCGATGGAGTTGCAAACCAACAGGGTTGTGGGGGGGGGCTTCATCATTCACATTAATGAACATCATTACTACAAAGTAAAATTGGGGCTGGGTGCAGGAACAAACAATTATGCTGAGCTCATTACTTTGCGACACTTACTACATTTTGCTCTAAGTCACCACTGTACCAACACCAATATTTTTGGGGATTCAAAAATTACAATCAATTGGTTCAATGGAATATCTGACTGCCACATACACACACTCAACATCATTTTAAATGAAGTATATGTATTCAAAGCAGCTTTTAACAACATCTCTTGCTCTCATATTTACAGGGAACATAACTGCAATGCTGATAAATTATCCAAGGAGGCCGCGCCAATGAACAGGGGTATATGGGAGATTACAGAGGTGCAAGGACAAAATGAATACAAATACTACCACCGGCCATACATAGATCAGCACTATCAGCGCGCACCTGGTCACTAAATACTGGGTGTTATTCTTCTTTTTGTAATTACTGCTCTTTTTTTTGACAAAACACATATGCATATTTTTATGATAAGACACAGTAAAAGCCTAGAAAGGCCAAATGTATACAGTTTTTTTGACGGTACATATCAGAGAAATATAACAGATTGCCCTGCACGGTATATCTGAAAGATGAACATATACAGCTCTTTATATGTAATTATCCAAGAAGGATCACTGTTCACAGTGGTAACAACATATGCGTAAAGCATCTTCAATATGTAATTTTTCCAATATAATGAAAAATTACGGATTTTTCCAGAGGAAAAAAAAACACAATATTCTAAACATAAATATGACACAACAATGTGCAAAATTACTAAATACAACCAACAACCAACATTTATTTTAGCATATTGTACTATTCTAGGGTGTTTGTTATAATTCTAGTTTCATGGTGAGGCTTATAAGGTCCTAAAGTGTTTAAAACATGGGTCTGCTACCATATGTGAGGATCCAACCTAGGGTCCTCTAACTAAAACTAAATTTGTTTACTTTAAACACAATAAGAAGGGAAATAACCTATTTATAACTCAATATTTATCTTATGATAATGTACAAGTAAAATTTATTTACAACATATTAAATTTTCATTGCAACAATTTACATAAGTAATCAACAAATGGGAGAAAACCTGTTCTAGTAGCTTGGTTGGGGTGCTCTTGGCTCTATTGGGATGCTCCTCTTGGATACTCAACTGAATTTACATCCCAGCCAACTAGGAATGAATTCCTAGCCCATGGAACCTCCATAGGTTCCCTTTCCCTCCGAGCCCAATTCCAACCAACTGTAATGTGTCTAAGTTAAAAGCAATGCTCTCTAATAGATCCAAGATTGAGTTCTATCATTCTCTCCCTTCTCCTCACATTCCTCCCCAAAATAAAATCCTCCAATGCCCAAAACAAAGACCAAGGATCCCCCCTTATCCTCTCATCCTCCTTCCCTTTATGTCTCTTCCTCTCATCCATCTCAACCACTTACCATTAATTCCATGACTACGGGCCTTCATCCTTTTAATTTAATATCATTGACTTCCTTTACCCCATATTATCCAAAAGTAGATTTGAGAAGAAACATTGGAAATAGAAATATGGATATTTGATTTAGAAATAAATTGGAGAAGACCATATCTT
Source organism: Pinus taeda (assembly GCA_000404065.3). Taxonomy (NCBI): domain Eukaryota; kingdom Viridiplantae; phylum Streptophyta; class Pinopsida; order Pinales; family Pinaceae; genus Pinus; species Pinus taeda. Next base: position 47,247 of record APFE030693931.1, read on the forward strand.
ATCCAAAAGTAGATTTGAGAAGGCACCTTAGGAATAGAAATATAGATATTTGATTTAGAAATAAATTGGAGAAGACCATACCTTATCCAAAAGGAGATTTGAGAAGACATCTTGGGAATAGAAATATAGATATTAAATTTAGAAATAAATTGGAGAAGACCATATATTATCTAAAAGAAAATTTGAGAAGACACATTGGGAGTTGAGTAATAACAATAATAAAAGTCATATCAGTAAAATAAAATTAGAGATTCACAAGTGTAGATTTATACCAATATTACTTAATAATTATAAGTCAATATTTTCAAGTTAATTAAACACTAATAAAAATTAGAATGATATGATCAAGTAGGGCATTACAGAGTTTAACATGTTGCCTCCTAAAAGAGCTAAACAAAATGAAGTAAATTTGCAGCAACATACATCATTGTTGAACATTGGTGTGACCAAGATGTCAATGTTAGAGAGTGCAGAGTTCAAAGAGCAAATGTAAAACCAAATTGACAAATAGGACATTGGTTCCAAAACTTATTCTTGTGGGTTTCATAATGTGTTGGCTTTGAAAAGGGATGGTGCATGGCGATCGTGATCACATTTGGTCAAGAGTCGAGCCAAGCACAAGGCTAGACATGGTAAGCATCATCATGACAACAATGTTCAAGGTGAGAAGAATTTGAGATTGTTTAAGTTTCCTTCGATTGGAGACCGAGGAGGGAATGTGTTTATTACTTCAAAGAAAGTTTTTTGATATGCATATTCTGGGAGATTGCAACAATATGTCATCTATGACACCAAGGCAAGGACTTCAAAATCAGGGAAAATGATGTATTTTCATGAAAATCTCAAAATGATAGATTCAAGCAAAGTTCAGTGGATTGAGACTATAAGGGTGAGGAAATTGTACCCTCATATATTTTTTGATTGATAAATAGATATTGGAGGTCAAAAGATTCCAACGGGGAGGAGTGATCTAGTGGATCAAAATAATGCTCAAAATTGAAAGTGTGTGACAGAGCTTGAAACATATACGATTGGATAGATCTCGGTGATCTGAATCCAACGCAACTATTTCACTCAAATTTGACATCAGATGCTCCCATAAACACTTTTTGATCAATTTTGGAAATAACTAAATTTTTTGGAAAAAGAGTTGCAGGTACACCCAGTCAACATGCCAAGACATGGCCCAGTTAGCGTACTTGTTGTTGATTGGGTGTACCTGTAATTTTTTTTTCCAAATGTTTTAGTTGTTTCCCAAACCAATCAAAACATGATTCTAGGAACATCTGCTATTGAATTTGAGTGAAATGAGTTGTGTTGTATTCAGATCGTTGAGATCTATCCAATCGTACAAGTTTCGAGCTCTATTAAACACTTTCAATTTTGAGCATTATTTTTATCCACCGGATCACTCCTCCCCATTAGAAGCTTTTGGACCTCCAAAATCTCTTTATCAATGAACAAATAGATGAGGGTACATCTACCTCACCCTTCAAGTCTCAATCCACTGAAATTTTCTTGAATTTGTCATTTTGAGCTTTTCATGAAAATACATCCTTTTCCCTAATTTTGGAGTCCTTATCTTATTTTCATAGATGATATCTTTCTGTAATTTCCCAAAAAATGCAGAACAACAAACTACCTTTAAAGGAATAAATGCATTCCCTCCTCAGTCTCCAATCAAAGGAAACTTAAACAATCTCAAATTCTTCTCACCTTGAACACTGTTTTCATGGCGATGCTTACCATGTCTAGCCTTGTACTTGGCTCAACTCTTAACCAAATGTGATCACCATCGCCATGCACCATCCCTTTCAAATCCAACACATTATGAGACCCACAAGAATAATTTTTGGAACCAATGTCCTCTTTTTCATTTTTCTTTTGAATTTTCTCTTTGATCTCTTCACTCTCTAACACTGCTATCTTGTTCACACCAATGTTCAACAATGATGCATGTTGCTGCAAATTTAATTCACTTTTTTTCCTTATTTTAGGAGACAGCATGTTAGACTCCTGAAACATATTATCAAATCAATTAAAAACATAAATGAAATAAGATTTCAAACTTTATTCATATCCTTGAAAGGCTTTAGATTCTTCAACACCTTCATGTTTGATCATTAACAATGCAAAATTTTGACTAGCATTAACAATCCTCTTCATTTGTCTCACATTTGCAAGAGATGCATTCAACTTCTTGCTGTGTGGTATAACAATGTACTCAATCCCATTCTTGAACAAATTATATTTGTTCTCATGGCGATGAAAACTAGCTCTCGTATCATATATATATGGGCTTCCCAAAATAATACCACATATATCAATTGGAATTAGATCAAGCTCTACCTTATCTAGAAAGTTTGCAGTAATTGAAAATTTCAATTTACATCTTTTTGTCACATGCAATTTTTCATTGTCACATATCCAACCTAAAGGATAAGGTTTAGGATAAGGAATGATTTCTAAATTCAACTTCTTGACAATGTCTTCTGAGATAAGATTTGCTTGTGAACCACTATCAAACAGTGTATCTATCTTGATATGTTTTGAAATAACTCTAATATGGAAAAGATCTATTCTTGTTTTTTCATCTTGAGTTTCATTAAGACAGTTTGAAGAACTAGCAATTGAAATGTCCTTACCTTTCAAACCCATGGTTGTGATCTTTGTTTCATCTCAAGAATCTGAACCTAAATCATGTTGTGTAGTTGCAGTTGTGTTCTCCTTCTTCTTGTTCTTAAACTTTTTGGGTCTCATTTCTGGATGTAGTTTCTAGCAATGATCTTCATCATGGCCATCTTTGGAACAATGTTTACATGTGATACTTTGTTTCTCCATATTGATGGAAACATTCTTCTTCCCTTTTCCTTTTCTCCAGACTCAATGGAACTCTCACTATTTTCTTCAGAAACATTTTTCCCTCTTGCATCTAAATGAGTTGCCTAAACACAAACCTCATCTAGTTCTATAGGGTTAGACATGAGAATGGTATGTCTCGAATAACTATGAAATCCTCCAATGTATTTGAGCAAAGTATCATGTGAGGACAAATATATACCCAAAATAAAGCTCTTTTCCTAAATTCTTGAGTATAAGATTGCACATTTTCCCATTTAGCTTGCCTAAAGTTCTACCAATCCATAATATCTTTCTGCATGTATGCTAATGGATAAATCTGCCTTCTTATTGCAAAAACAAAATAATTCCAAGAGGATAAAACCTTTCCATGTTTCTTCATGTCCTCTTGAGTTTTGGCTTCCCACCAAATTAGTGTTGCACCTTCCAATCTAAGAGAAGCAACCTGAACCTTGGTTTCATCATCTTTGATTCTTTTTATCTTACAATACACTTCAATATGATGAATCCAATTGTATAATCTCTCTACATTTAGCTCTCCATTGTACATAGGAAATTCAAACTTAATATCAAGCTTAAACAAAGGAGTTTTACCATGACCCTTTGGGGAATTTGGATGTGTTTGTGAAAGGGTAGAAGAAGTTGAAGATGAGGATGGAGATGAAGATGATGATGATGATGGAGGTGAAGGTGGTGGTTTTTCACCATTCCCTCCATTCCCTTTTCCTCCATGAGATTTTGAGCTTTCTCCATACAATCTTGAATTCCTCTCCTCATACAGAACTTTAACCATCTCTGGCATTTCAAAGAATGCTTTTCTAAAAGTCATTTCCTCTTAAAAAAATTCTTCAACACTTTCTTCATGTGCCATGAATATTGAAGCTTGAGGTGTGTTTCTTCTCCTTGAACTGATTTGAGATCTTGGTTCCACCAATTCTGCTTCTCTCTCTTGAGCTTCAACCTTGTAAGCATCAAGAAAAAACTTGCAAACAAATCAAATCTTCACAAAAAAACTTATTGCTCTGATACCAAAAATGATCAAAAGTATGTTTAAATGATTTATAATGATAAAACTAGAAGAACTAATGTCTCCAATGGATCCAACACTGTCAAAACCCCCTATTTTGGTTCTTTCTACACCTCATTTGGCAAAAACCTAAGAAAGTTATTCTTGTTTCTTAATTTTCCCAAATTTTGTTGCTAACCATCCTATAATTCAGCCTCAACCTGGCTTGAGTGCCCAAATGTGGAACCGATGCACTAAAACTGGCATAATTCCTACTTGATGGGCGAATTTGTAGGACTGTTAAGGGCACCATTAAGCCCCCAATCCTGAAAATCTTAGTCACGCGACGCCATGCGACCGCATAGGAGGCCGAAGATCCTGAGCTTTGTCTAGCCCCCTCTGCTGACGCTTGCCCTTGGTTCTATGCACTTGCATGTGACCATGGTTTGACTATCCTTTGGTGTTGGCCGCTCTTGTCTATCATGCCTGTGGTTCCATGAGGGTCATATGACTTGGGCTGGCCCTCGTTTCGTTTGCACTTTTGGTTTTTTGGTTGGGCATATGGTTGTGCAATGGCTTGGGTTCGTGGCCATGGGACTTGAGGGTTAGGCTACGCCCTAGCCCTTAGCCCCCACTAGCGGTCCTATGGCACAGGGGTGGCTAGAGGCTAGGGCTTAGCCTGATCCCTCCCCCAAATGCGCAATACACCAAACTTAAATATTGTTTTGTTTGCAATGTTTAATAAGCAACAATAGTGGCGGATTGGTGTGGGTGTTGACTAATATATGTGAGGTCATAAGTTCGAATCCCGAGGTTTTTGTTCGGCCTCCAAATAAATTTTGGCCACCATGAGGAGGCGACGTGGAAGCCACTAGTTGGCCCACGTGGCACTCCCTCATTAAGGCACCACAACAGAACCATTAACCAATGAAAATTCACCATGCCACAACCAATCTTGTTGCACCAAGTATCAACCATTAATTGGCTAATGGAGGACGAGTCAACATGCCAATTCATGGCATAGTAAGCGTATGGACTGCTGATTGGGTGTACCTACAACTTTTTTTCCAAAAATTTTAGTTGTTCCCCAAATCAACCATAACGCGATTCAGGGAGCATCCGATGTTTGATTTGAGTGAAACAAGTTGAGTTGGATTCAGATTACCAAGATCTATTCAATCGTACAACTTTTGAGCTCTATTGCACACTTTCAATACTGAGCATTATTTTTATCCACTAGATCAATGCACCAGCTACATTTATGATATTAATGAATGATTTACTGCACCCTTTTCTAGATTCATTTGTTATTGTGTATTTGGATGATATACTGGTATATAGTGCTACCTGGGAGGAACATATTTCACATTTGAAAGAGGTGCTGGAAACATTGAAGAAGCACTAGCTGCTAGCAAATATCAAGAAGTGCGAGTTTGCATAGTTGTCCTTGGTGTATTTGGGATATGTGATTGGTGGAGGAGAATTGAAGATAGATCCTTCCAAGATGGAGGCCATCATGAAATGGCCAGTTCCCACTAATGCTTTTGAGGTCAAGAGTTTCATTGGGGTAGTACAATACCTGAGGAAATTCATAGCCTCATTTTCAGCGGTAGTAGCACCGCTCCATGCCATAATAGTAAGTGGCAAGGGTTTCTAGTGGGGAAAAGGTCAGCAGGAGGCTTTTAAGGAGCTAAAGAAGAAGACCAGTCAAGCACCAGTTCTGGCATTACCAAACTTGCAGTGGCCCTTTAAAGTGGAGATAGATGTGAGTGGGTATGCTATGGGAGTTGTCTTGATGCAAGGAGGAAGGCTTGTTTGCTACCATTTTGAAGTATTTCATGGGGTCGTTCTTAACTTCCCTACCTACGATAAGGAGCTCTATGCCATGGTGGAAGTTGTGAAGAAGTGGAAGCACTATTTGATGGGAAAGGAGACAATAATACACACAAATCACTAGCCGTTATAGTACTTGCAGGCCTAGAGTAAGCTACAATAGACTAAGCATTACAAGTGGATGGGGTTTTTACATCAGTTTCATTTAGTGATCAAGTATAAGAAGGGAAGCACACACAAGTTGGATGATGTTCTTTCAAGGCCGCCCACATCAAACATTACAGCTTTGGCGACTCTTATGCACATGGATCCATTCACCCATGATGCATACAGAGAGGCATATTCAAAAGATGAGGACTTCAAGGAGGTGTATCAGCAGTTGCAGAGTCAGAGTCATGTGCATGATGGTGACAACACAATTGAATATCTAGGATGGGTGACTCTAATGCTGGATTAGCTATGTGTTTCTAAAGGTGAGCATTTACAATTGATTACAGAGGCTTACACCTCCATGGTTGCAAGGAGCTTTGGTGTAGAGAAGACAGTGGCTAACTTGGAGAGGTATGTGTATTAGGCTAAGATGCAAGAGCAGATATCTAGGTTCATAATAGGATGTATGCTTTGTTGTACCAGCAAGCCTAGCATCATGAAACAAGGTCTGTATCATCCCTTGCCTATACCTACTCATCCTTGGGAAAACATTTCCATAGACTTTGTGGGAGGTTTACCGACAAATAGGAAGGGACATGACTACCTGTTCGTGGTAGGCAAGATGTGTGTTATGATGCCCTATAAAAATACCATGAATGGACAAGAAGAAACAAACTTGTTCTTTGGACAGGTCTGGGTGCACTTTGGGATACCAAGGAGCATCATTTCAGATAGGGACATAAGATTTCTCAGTGCATTCTGGACTACATTATGGGAGAACGTGGACACAAAGTTGAATAGATCTACAACATTCCATCCACAAAAAGATGGGTAGACAGAAGTAGTCAAAAATATTTTGGTGTACCTTTTGAGGGGATACAACTAGAAGCATTAGAAGGCCTGGGATGCAAATTTGGTATATATACAACATTCTTATAATAGATAAGTCCACACTTCTATAGGAAAGTCCCCATTTGAGACATGTTTTGGATATTTTCCACCTTCACCTTTGGATATTACATATGGGAAATAAGGAGGAGCGAGGGAAGATCTTATAGGAGATGCTTTGAGGGCTGGAAAATTTATAAAGAAGATCAAGGAGATCCATCTACAGGTACAAGAAACACTACAAAAGTCGTAAGAGAAGTATAAGGCTAGGCATGATCATCATAGAATAGAGAAATCATTCAAGGTGGGAGACAGAATATGGATACAATTGAACAAGGAGAGGCTGCAGGGGTCTGGTAAGAAAATCAAGGCTCTAAGGTATGGTACCTTTGAGATACTGGAAAAGGTGGGCGATAATTCCTATCGACTCATTTTAGCACCATATATGTGCATTTACCTAGTTGTGAATGTAGAGAATTGAAATTCTATGAGCCTTCAATGACAGATTAGGAAGAGGAACATGTCCTACGTTCTGTAGAGGATTTGGCACCAGATGTTCAAGAAAATTTGACAGAAGATACATTTTTACAAAAAATCTCCAAAACTACAAGGCAGGGGAAACGTGACCTTTGGTAGATTGGGTTGAAGGGACAACTTCCAGGAAAAGCTAAATGGTACACTAGAGAGAAGGTGGAGGAAAAATTTCCTCACCTCATTCAATAAAATATTTTGGGGACCAAAAGCCTCCTAAAATGGGGAGATGTGATCTTAATTATACCATTATATTGTTTTTCATCTATCTCGATGCATTTGGAGTGAAAAAAGTGAACGAATAATCTCACGAGACCATTTTTACTGGCGGAACCCAGTTTGGCAAAACATAGTCTGAAACCTTCCAGGAGTGTTTTGAGGCATACAATGATCTTTTTTGGGGGTAAAACTTTGCTTATATACCACAACACATTTTCATGCTATTCTACACACAAATACCTCACCAACAGCACAAGAAGCGTGTCAATTGGAGTTTGTATACAAAAGTTATGCCATTCAAAAGCTGACCTTCCTGTTTTCACACCTATAGTCCGGGAGGATGCCACATCAACCCTCATTATTCATGGAAAATGGGCTAGCCACATGTTTGTGATGTAAAATATTATAGAAGAGTCTATTTTGTAACTCTAGTTAAGAGTTGATTTAGTCAAACTTAACCATTAGTAGGCTATCGGGTTGTGTTATAATTGAGCCACTAGGAGGAAGATGCATTCTATTCTTTCGAGAGAATTTTGTTCCATAACTAAGCAAAGATATCAAGGAGAGATAGGAGGTAGCACACCTAGAGAGGATATGTGTATTGTAGCAGCCCACGGGCCACATACATTACTTCTTTGTATCTGCAACCATATTTCTAGACAGAGAGAGAGTGAAGCAACCTCACCTTCTAGTTGGTTTTTCTCTCGAAAGGGTTTCCCGAAGAGCATATATTGTGTCTTTTGTGTGTGTGTGTGCTTATTTTGTCATTGTATACTTTCTACATAATTTCCATTCGTATGCATGCACTAATTACAATTAGATCCAGATATCTTAAAGTTTAATAAATTGTAATAGTGTAAAATTTTCAGAGTTCTAATATAATATTATTAGATATGTTGTGATGAACTATCCAGTGGAATATCCACGACAATTTACAGATCATGTAGACAAACCCATTAAACATAAATACTTTTTGAAGCCTTTACTGCATACATTAACATATTCCCAACGTCTATGATAGGTATTGGTAGCACATAATATATGATTTATTCAGAAAATAAAATTTTCAACTGGCCTTCATCGCATGAACACAAAACTAACTCCAACGTAAAACAATAAAAGGGATAGGGTTCATTCATTTGTTTAGCGACACAACTATTTATAACACAAAAAGTATTCACACATACATTTGGTAGAAACCTTGCATAGACTCCACAACCCATTCATTGATTCCACCATTGACATAATGCATATAAACAATAGAACCTTGAATCTAGAACAAAACCTTTGTATAACTCATATTATATTAAACATCAAAAGTGTAAAATATACAATGGGTCCACATGTCTGACAACAACAATTAAGATTGTGATCATTCATATAGCACCATTGGCTAATTCCATTACAACACACAAATTTCATAATAACAACAAATTGACAAATTACTAGAGTCTCGACATTATAATTCATGGAACGAGTTAATAGAAAAAAACAATGTTGAATAACACCAACAATCCAAAACTATCAGGTAGCAAAAGAGGGACTGCAATAGCATTGAACATAACCAAATGGAATAACGTTGAATAGACATAGCCCAAATAACATCGAACAATAGAAACATTGATCATCAGAAGTATCCCCTTTGATAACATTGACCTTCCACATTTAGTTGTAAAGAATCTCCATGCAACTCACCTTGGTGAGGTGTTCTCATACATTCCAAATTTCAACAATTTTCTAGACCATATTGAGTTGAATTGCCATCTCATCCCATATCTAACCAACTTGCACAACTAGAGGATAGCCTATCAGTCGAGGAATCTTTCAGTTACCACACAGTCATTTGGGCTTTCGTCACACATCTACGCAGTTTGTTGAGCATCTACTCGATCTTCTATGTGCAGTGCCGAGCATCCTCTATACATATCCCCATACTTAGGAAAAATTAAAAAGAAAAATCCCCCTTTTCCTCTTAACCCCAATAGTCTCCCAACACTAGTTGTGGCTCGTCCCCAAGCCACATTGTCATTGTTGTGCACTGAGGGGAGGGAGGAATTTTGTAGTCTGTGACACAAACTTCTCAAAGATTTCTTTGGCCTTGTGCATCGTAGTCTTGGATGCTTGCATTGTTCCAATAATATTTGTGACAATCTCTATAGGTATATGTGTAGCTTGGAACAAAGGCTCATTCTCGATAATGATGTGCATTGTATTCTGTGTTGCGGCAAGATCATTTATGAGTTGCATAGCCTCATCTTGTAGTTGTTCAACTTTCTGTGCCAATTATTGTTGGTCTTCCCTCCATTGGTTGATATTTCTGCCCAATGTCGCATTCACGACCATTGCAACTCGATGTTTTTCGACAAAGATTTCAAACTGTTGTGTATAGCTTCACTCTATTGCTCGACAATCTGAATCATAGAACTTGGTGGTGCCTGCTTTGACCCTCCTTAAAAGGTAGACCTTCGCATGACTTTTCCTATTCTCGCTGGCCTTATTCATCCTCCCTTATCATATGACTCCCTCTCATATTCTTGTGATAAAAAAATTGCTCCCTATAATACAAAGGTGAATCAATAAAATAGATTAGAGCAAACCTAAGTAAGGCTTATAGCTAAGCGACGTTAAAGTAATATCACAATATAAATATGCATATGTAATACTTTATTATGATTTAAATTTTATAAATCACATATAAATTCAAAATACAAACAATTTAAAGATTAACATCATTAATTAATAAATATTACTAAAAGCTATTAACATTTGTATTTCTAACTAAGAACTCCTAAAAATGGGAAACATTATCAGCAAAAAGGGGGAAAGATGTATACTAAGAATATTTAAAATTTGGTATTTGAATGATTAAGGGAGTTCACTTCATATATATAATACATAACACATATTAGAAAACATAATTTTACAAATTTTACTATGGGTAATTTATGATATAAAACATGGAAGTAAATATTTAAAATTCTACTTAGAGAATTAAAGAATTTCCTAACGTATGTTGAATTTATACACAAATTTATTAGCATCAAATCACCAGTCAAAGTGAATTTGAAACTCAAGTGAAATTTCAAAAGATTATTGTTAAAATTATCTATCTTCACAATTAGTTCATTAAAACCCTGTTCAAAAACCCTGTTCAAAATTTTAATAGAAATTTCAATTTACATATGTAAATGTATTCCAAAATTTATAATTTGATTTAAAATTTCAATAATTTATGAAGTGAATAATACAATTTAATTACTAAAACCTTTCATTATTCATATAAAGATTTTATATACATATAAAGATTTCATATTAGATAATAGAGCATATTCTATTGAACACAAATCTATAAATATTTGCGTGAGTATTTTAGAGCACTCTTGAACCAATATGAACAGCATACAATCATTTATTCAAAAGTTTTTTTTTTAAGAACGAAAAAGCTTCAATATATTATATGAAGAATATAAGAGTCCAAAAAAAATTAGAACATCCAAGATGTTCTAAAAAATTCAATAATCCACATATTGTCTTATATGGTCCTATAGTTAGCTAGGATGAAAAACAGATTATCTAAGTTAATTAAATAACTATCTATGTTCTGTAACCAGTACAGAAAAGCATGATAAAGAGGGGAATTTTGAAACTAAAATAGAAAAGCATCTGCTGTTGAGACAAAAATCAAATATCTGAGACTAGAAGTCCGGCAATGCAAAATCTTGGATTTGGAATGTAACTCCCTTCGAAAATATCTCGAGAAACCATAGTCCAAGAGAGGATAGGAGGCCCATTTTAGAAAGAGTATCA
>APFE030693931.1:93674-137851 GCA_000404065.3 Pinus taeda
CTATTATCCAACCAGATTGGATAAATGAAGCAAGGGAGGAATGGAAGAATGATGAAGAAGTGTGGCACTTATTCGAAAATTACAACAAGATTCCAGTACGTCTGATACATTTAGCTGGCAAAATGATTCGTTATGGTACAAACTTATACCTCTGTAAGAATTCCCAGCTAAAACAAAAGATTCTTATGGAATTGCACACTTCTCCCTTAGGAGGGCACTTAGGATTTTTAAAAACTTACCACAGGGTTAAGAAGGACATTTTTTGGGATGGCCTTAAATCAGATATTCAAAAGTTTGTGGCGGAATGTTTGGTTTGCCAACAAAATAAAATTAAAACAATTAAGACACCAGGTCTATTACAACCTTTATCCATTCCAAGCCAACCTTGGGAGGAGGTTTCAATGGATTTTATCATAGGTTTACCCAAGTCTGAGGGAAAGAGTGTCATCATGGTGGTATTTGATAGACTTACCAAGTATGCACACCTTTGTGCATTATCACATCCATTTAAAGCCAGTACAGTTTCTAGGGCATTTATGAAAACAATTCAAAAGCTACATGGAAACCCAAAGATTATTGTAAGTGACAGAGATCCCATTTTCACAGGAAATTTTTGGACATAATTATTTTCTTGTCTTGGTACTCAATTAGCTCATAGCTCATCTTATCATCCTCAATTTGATGGGAAACTTGAGATAGTAAACAAATCTTTGGAAGGATATCTTCGTTTCTTTGTATCTGATAAACAAACACAATGGGTCAAATGGTTGCCTCTGGCTGAATGGTGGTATAACACTTCCTTCCATACTGCAACAAAAATGACCCCATGTATGGCACTTTATGGATATCATCCACTGTCCATCACATCATATTTAAGAGAAAATTCTAAGGTGCAAGCAGTGGAAGATCACATCAAGCATCAACAACAAGTTCTCCAACTCATAAAGGATAACCTCACTTTGGCGCAAAATAGAATGAAACAATAGGCAGATCAACATCGGAGAGAAAGAAGTTTTGATGTAGGTGACTAGATATTCCTATGGCTACAACCATATAAAAAAATGTCCCTGAAGCAAGCTAAGAAGGATAATAAATTATCACCAAAATATTATGGTACGTACAAGGTGTTGCAAAAGATTGGTACTATGGCATACAAATTGGAGCTTCCTATAGATTCCTGAGTGCACCAAGTTTTCCATGTTTCATGCTTAAATAAGTTTATAGGGGACAAACTCTCAATTCAAACAATGCTGCCAAAACTTGATGAGGAAGGAAAAATCATATTGGAACCTGAAGCAGTCACAGAAACAAGAACTCAACAGTTATGAAATTGATCAATTTCTAAGTATCTCATCAAGTGGAAGAACTTACCCACTGAAGATTCCACATGGGAGGGTGAGAATTTTATATAGAACTAAAGTGTTGAGGACAACAATTTTTTGAAGGAGAGGGGCATGTTAGGTCCGTATAATACTAGTGATTCCCCCATTACTATTGTCGTTGTAGCCCTTATTGTTATTTTTGTGCCCCTGGTGTCCCCATATTGTTATTATTGTGCCCCATAGAAGCCCATTATTGTTATTGTTGTGCCCTTATATTATTATTTTTTTTCCAGCTTTGATTATATTGTGACCCTTTAGACTCCTATATATAGAAAGGAGGTTTTGTCATTTGTATCATCCAAGAATTGTTCATTTGTGTAATGTAGAGGTTTCCCCCTCGAAGAGGATGATTTTGAAGGCGTTGATCTATATTTTCTTCTATTTTGTGAGTTGGTTGCATAACACATAATTTCTTCAAATACTCTTTATTTTAGATCTTCAATATACGTACTTTCCAGATCCTGCGCACACAGTTGCAGGGGCTCGTGTACTCAGCTGCGAACTTACCAAGGTCTTTAGGCACACAACTACAAGAGCCTTCCCCTTCGACCAAATACAAAAAGATCTTATACTTACAAACTCAAAACATATCAAATCTCACTCCAATCTCACTAATTGACTTGTTAAGGAATCCCTTTATATACGCTTTCCTATTACAATACCATGGTCCCCAAACCATGGTCGAAGCTCAAAAAAATACAAAAACTAAGGGGCTTTGACCTTCCTAAAGCCCCTTGACTCCTAGTAACATGCGTGTTGCATGCTCTACTCCTTAAATTACGAATACTTTTACAATATCTTAACAAAATTGGACCCAAGGGGCCCCGTCCCAACAGGCCCCCAACACAAAGATGTGACTCGGCCCCAAGTCATTCCAATGGTACACTCTGTATTTTTTCTTTCAGGCTGTTGAATGAAGACTTCACTAGGTGAAGCGCCTCCGTGCATTGTACTACTATTTTTCGAACTTCTTCGACCAACTTTTCCGTAGTCGGTCCTTTTGTTGCTAAGTTGATTGTTCATTGTGTTTGATGCATATTTTGAGCGCGCTATCCACGGTCTGTGAGAGTTTATCTACCTCTTTTTCCCATGGCTACATCCATGTAGTGATAATCTTCATCTTCTTTCGCATCACCTCGATCTGTTCTTGTTGGGAGGTCCCTTCTTTCAACAACTTCTCCATGGGCACAGTGATCTGTGCATACGCCTTAATAAACTTCCGGTAATACCCAGTATGACCCAAAGTCATGCTTAGTTGTTTTTCATTCCTAGGGGGGCTCCAAATTGATAATTATGATAATATTAGCATGATCTACCATCAATCCCTGCTTACAAACAACATGTCCCAAAAGTATTCCATAAGGTACACAAAAAATGCATTTCTTCAATTTCAAGGAGATCTGATACTTTCTACATGTATCCAACATCAGGCGAAGACTAGAGACATGCTTCTTGATTAGCCCAAACAATGTCTAATCATCAAAGTAGACTTCCAAAAATTTATGAATGAATTCCTTGAACACTGCGACTACCACCCTTGAAAAGATCGTAGGAGCATTTTTTAGTCAAGGCATGACTGTATATTGGAACGATCCCCATTCTATAATGAAGGTAGTCTTGCTTTGATCTTCCTGCACAATCTTAATTTGGTTGTATCCCAAGAATCCATCTGTGAATGATTAAGCTTCCTGTCCACCAACATTTTCTATAACTTCATCTATAAAAGGCATAGAGAAGTGATCATGTACACATGCATCATTTAACTTCCACAGATCCACGCAAATCCTGATATCACCCTTCATTTTCTCCTCCTGGACCACCATAGGACTGACCCATTTTGATTATTCTACGGGCTCAGTTATTCCTACCGCACACATCTTCTCTAGTTCTTGTCTTACCTTTTCCTTGTATTTGGGATTCAACCGATATGGGCACTACTTAACCAGCTTCGCATCTAGTTTCAGATTGATCTTCATCATACCCAAATCTCCTATTATCCCTTTCAAGTCAAAGAACTTAGTTGGAAATAATTCATGATATTCATGTAATAATTCAATGACTTATCCACTTTGTCTTCATCCCAATAGTCGCCAATGTTTGCAAATTTTGGTTCTGCCTTTGAGCCAGTATTTACCTGTTTTCTATGCACCATTTGTGAGATATAAGGGATCTCCACATTAGGTCCACCAACTTCGCAATTTCCCTCTCACTCAGGGATATTAATATTCTATGAATCCTCATCACCTTCTTCCGTAGTGACATTCTAACATTCCAAAGCATGTTGTAGCTGCGTACTCCAGTCAGGTTGTATCCAAGTGCTAGGTTCTACGAGTGTTCAAAATATTGTTGCTTTACTCTCCTTGTGCGCTTCATAATTACATTTGAACCCATTTTCAAAACTAAATGTCAGCAAGAAACTTTCCTTCATTTCATCACAATCAGTAGTCTCGTGTCGCAGCTTTGTCTCTAAATACCTGTTCCTTGGGATAAAATCCAATGTATGAATAAAGATATACACCCACTTTGGTTGAGGTACCTCAACCCACGCTTTAGTCCATTCAGCCAGATGTTCTCATGGATCATCCTTTCCTGTGTACTTTTCAGTGAATCAGGTGTTTGCGTAGCCAAATATTAGTCGCATCATTCTACGATATTCCTTCTAGTCAGCAAAATTGTCCTTTTACGTACCCCGCCATCTTGTAAGCTAGATATAAGGCCTGGAACCGATGTTCCTCTAGTACATCCCTTTCCAAAAGGTCAAGAAACATATTGAAATTATCCAAGCCATCATAATAAGGAAACTTACATACCTCAGTAGATATGCAGCATAACAACTTTGTAAGCCAATTACATCACAGCGTAGAGGCCTCATGCAACCGATTCTGCCAATTTTATTACTCTTCGTCTGAATCTGACTAGAAGGAATTGTCCTTCTCCCAGCTAATCCTTCCATCTACATTAGGATTGATCCAATCTTCATCTCGTGCAGTTACCTTGTATATGTGCTCAGTATCTTTGTCTTCATAATAATCACGGTTTTATTCTGTGTATCGCACACCTTTTGCTGGATACAACGGAACAATCACTCGAAGATAATTCTTTTCAAATACCATGCTCTGCTTCTTTAAATTAATAATTGTGTTCATGTCAATGGCCCAATCAATCCCGAGCAACGTTGGGTATGGATTACTATCATCGGACATCTCAATAACTTCGAAATTTTTCATTTCTCATGCACCTTTAATATCTACAGTTACCCCATGCAGGCATCCCATTGGAATTATGTTTTTATAATTCGACATGCATAGCTGAATTTGCGAACACTGTAACGTAGGCTTTCCCACATGTTCCCAAGTTTTCTTTGGTAGTACGTTAGCATCAAAGCACAAGTTTAAGATTACCTGGTCCATTTTGAAATCACTAATCTGCGTTGTCAACCGCATCTCCCTACATGTTCTCTTCTTTCTTCGGTTCACCTTATTAACTACATGTTGTTCTAATAACAGCTTATCCTTTCTAGCACATTTATCTATCAGATCTTGCAGTCCTTCCACTGCCTTCTGGTCCTGTAATAACTTCATGTAGGACTGCATAAACAATTTTAATACCATGGGATCTGAATCCTGCGTCGCAGTAACTTCTTCAGGTTTCTTCTTTCGTGGGACTAGTGGCATCTGATTTTGAGAGGTAGAAGCACATGGATCCATAAAACCTTTTCTTACCTCCATTAATGTCTCTTTTTCTCTATGTAGATAAAATCCAACATTCTTCTCACTGGTTTTTCGAAACCATCGATCCAATACTGGATGTTTGTCTTCAACCTTATCTTCACCAGTGGCTACACCGCTTCGTGTGACTATGGTGATATTGGGATCATCTTTACGTGGCTCAAATCTCATCATCTAAATGTTATGTGTCTGTTGTTGGTTCTTCCTCTCCTGCATCTTCACTATTAATATCAAGCAATCTTGTATAACATGATCAAATTGCTGGCGGTATTGACAAGAAGGGTGAGTTGGATTCTGACAGTCACGCACAAAGTGTCCTGGTTCTCCTCAGTGGTAACAAATAATTTGGCCCCAACATCTTCCAGCCCTTCCTCCTCATCCTCTTCCCCGTCCTTGGAATCCTCTGTGAGCTACAAGTGAGTCTTGATCATTTTTTGCGCAATTTCCAGCCTGCATTGTATACAACAGAGTCTTATCCATCATTAATTCATAGCTTCGAGAATTCCTTTCATCATCACCAACTGATTTACAAAATTTACAAAAGGGTTTCTTTAGAGATTGTTTAAACTTTTGTAATAGAGAACAATTATGTTGGCTTGTTGGGACCTGACCCAGGTACAAAGGTGATTTAGCCAAACAAATCCCGGTACTACTAGCCCTTTCGGCAATAGTCCATGGAGCGCGGACTGAGGTCTCACCCGAAGTAGTATGAGAGGGTGTTAGAATTAGGTTTCCACACCCTAGAGATGTCTGATGAGTTCAAGTAGTCCGTGGTTAGACCTTGCGTGCACGTCTCTACGTTCACTTGCCCGTACCTCGCAACCTAAGATGTTGCCTTCGCGCAGCCCTACTGGGGGGCCGAACGCTATTGTTACCCAAGTCCTAACTAGTATTCTACTGTTAGTTGACTAACTTAGCTTATTTGTATGCATTAAGTTACTTTCATCGTGTGCACGTAGTAAACAAATAGAATATTTGCAATGTATATCAACCATGCAATAATCCAAGAACAGATACATGAATTGGTAACAAAACCTTTCTTTATTAGTCTCTTCTTCAGTTACAGACTCGACTCTACCCTAGCACTCAGCTGCAGGGGTCTGCACACTCAGCTCCGGACAACTAGGCCTCTACACACTCAGTTGCAGAGCCTTCTCCTACTCTACAACCCAAGACACACTTAGACACTTAGACTCTTGCCCTTCGCTTCTACTTTTCCATCTATTACTTCTCTTTTACACTTAGAGCCTCACTTTATTTATACAATTACATGGTCCGTGGACCGTGGGTAGGCCGACATTACATTATAAACTAGGGCGGACAACCCTATGACTCTAACATACTTCCACACCCTCAATTCATGGAGCTTTACAACATCCTTCGATCAAAACATGGGCTTTGAGCCCAAAAACATGCCTCGGGGGGGATTACATGCCCGACAGGCCCCCAACACAAACATCGTGCCTTGCCCTCGAGTCACTCTGTCAGCATAGTGATCTTGGCACGGAGTTCCTCGAACTGTCCTCAAATTGTGTTAATGTCGGCAGTGCACTAAGCCATTGCTTACAGAATCTATTGCACCTTCTATTCTGAGACCTATGTGTCTGGGGTGCTTCTCTGCATTAACGTGTGCATCCCCTATATGTGTGCGAGCTTTCCTTTGATTTTTGTCATGATAGTGAAAGCCTTGTCAATCCATAGCTAGACGCACACTTTGAGAACTGACTCCTTATGTCACATCGCGTCCACCTGCTCCTTCAATGCCTTAGCTTGCTGCATCCTCACAAGACACTGAGTGAGGATGACTATCTATGTAGTTCCTCTGACATTGTCATATTGTTGTTAGAGTTCTTGCGCCTCTTTCTCCAGGTGCTAGATGTTGGGGTCCTCCTGCAGAGTTGTGAGGACCTAAAGTGCTTGCTCCAACAAAGTGCTACAACCTTACACTGCACCTCTAATTTCTTCCAATCCTACTGCGATAGTGCTAGCGCATTGTTCTTGGACCTCTGGGAAAGTGGAAGGTTGCGCCTTTAACTACAGCTCGGCGATCTGAAGGTTCAGCTCCAGCTGAACCTTGGTTGTTTCTTCTCTAGCTTCGCGGACTCCAGTTGCCAACCTGTGGATCCGCACCTCTACTGGTAGATCTGCTGGGATGACCAGCTCCAGGACGCGTCGACAAGTGTCGTCTACCACCTGCACCAACTGTTGATTCTACAACACCAATTCGTAACGCTGCAATCTGAGTTATTCCATGTTTATCTTTTGGTCACTGATAACTTGGATCACACGGCTCTCCCTAGCACGTAGCCCTACCATTATCCCATCCTCTAGTAGATACAGTGTCTCACGTGGAAGGGCAGCCAAATTAAGGCCAAGGCCTTTGATCATGTTAACCACAAATCTATCGATCTCGTTCACTGCTACTAGGGCCCCTTCCGGTAACACTGTTGTGTTTTCCATTCGTGCGCGCAATATCTTTTCTGCTACCGAGGATCCTGTTGTGAGGTGGGTGGAAAGGGTACCCACCTGAGGGGGACACACTTGTAACTCCTATGGCTATGCCCTAAGGGCCCCCAACACAGTCTGGTGCTCCTGCATAAAATCCTGAAGGACCTTGTTTGTGACATTGCGAACCGTCTCATCGATGTCATGCAGATCACCTTCAGTTAAGGTGATCGGTTCAATGGCTAATTTCGAGGCCTTGACCTTCTTTCTCGGTCTTTCACACTCTGTCGTGTGTGGGCACTTCAACTATGTGGACGTGGTCCCTGGCTTCGCGATCCCTTATGTTGTTTCTGCTTCCTCTACCTCCTGCCCCTGTGAGGATGGTGCTTGGTCCTCGTTCGCATTTGCGGTCACTTTTTCTACTGCCTACACTGTTGCAACTAATTTTGTGGCCTTATTCTCCTCGATGAATTTTTGTGTTGCTTCCCGCACTGCCCTTTCCTTAGTTGTTGTTGTTTCCTTCCTCATTTTCTCGGCCAATTGTGTGACACGTAGCTTAGCATCATCCTTATTATTATGCGTTGTTTCCCTCTCAAGTTTTACAAGATCTGGGGCGCGCCATTCCAGGTACCATGACTCTAAGACCATGAAAATGGCGTCGCTAATGGCTACAAAAATTAGCTTTGTCCACTATTTCGTGGTGTCCTTGTGTGTCCTGATGTATATATTATGCATGTCGGCTTTGAATTCTGCAAAACTCTGCAGACTATTGTACACCGTGAGCGACAGGTGCGGCCTTCGATTGATCCATATCTGAATGCTCATCTCCATGAGCACCCAGAATATTTGGTGTCGCGTATCCATTTCGCATCCTTTGTGGCCCAGAGCGAAGCATACTTTGCGGCTCTGGTTATTCTCTATTAATGTTGGGGAATTGATTGTCCTTCGGCAATTCCCCTGCTATGATCATTATGGATAACAACGACCACACATAGTGGAAGGTTTTACCCTACTCCTGGGCTTCGCAACAGTTCTTCAAAAATTCCTCGCAAAGGAATTCGGACCTGTTTAACTGGACCTCCTCTGCGCACTAGTCGGCCAGTGCGACCACTGGCGCTAGGACCTCTTTGGCATGGCACTTCCTCATGACTTTGTTGGCTAGGATTTGGGTTTCTATGCATACCTCTTTGTCCTCGATGCTGGAGATGGCATAGCCCCTATTATTCTTCTCCAACTTGTATTTCGTCTTCATGGCTTCTGCAAGGGCCAAATCACTGCCCTTTCCTTCGGTTATGGTCGCGGCATCCTTTCCTTTGCAGGGGAGCCAAGAAATGCGGTGAATGAGATCTACCATGATGGGGATAGGCTCCTCCATCTATAGATACCCATCATGCACCAGGCAAAGCAGCTTCCTGATGACGAAAATGGTGATGGGCGTGCAGTGGAAATGCGGTACCCATAGTAAGTGCAGCAACCCGAACTTTTCCACACCATGCAGCCACTTCTGCGGCTCTAACATTGTCACCACCCCCTCAGTGCTCTGCTTCATGAGGCTTCCATTCTCCAGGTGAGGGAACTTCTCATGGTCAGCGAGGTCCCAATCTTCAAACTTCATGGTTGGCGCGTGGCCCAGGTGCGTGCCTTCAAACACAATGTCATCTGGGAGGAGCAGGTCTGGAGTGAACTCTTAGTTTCGTCCAGGTCCTTCGGCACTTTGGTCTTCCCTTTCCACGGAGGGACATATGTGGGTAGTTTTGTTGCAAAGCATGTAGGTTGAATATCCTCCTCCATGTCTTCATCTTCTCCTATTGTGATGACAAGGGCCTGCAAATCTTCTTCTTCCTCATCTTTTCCGATCATCAAAGCTTTCCCTTTTTCTATCATTGATAACTTTCTATGTAGTGGGTTCGTCAGGGACACGCGTACGGGGGCCATTACTTGTTTATCTTTATTGGGCCTCGGTGTTCACGGTGATTTCGGGATTTCTGCCACAACCCTGGTGCCTTCTGGGACCTCCTCCACCATTGGGGTCTGCGCGGCCTCGCCGGCGGTTACCTCTTCAATTCCCAAACCATCCTTAGTTGTTGTCATCATTTCTAGGTTGTATTCTATCACCCGTAACCTCAAGGGCTCAATTATCACTTGGCTCTCAATTCTCAATGCTCTTCTCAATTGCTTAATTCTCAAATGAACAAGTGTTCTTTGTTGGCCAGCCCTTTATGTTTTATAGTGCCTTTTGAATTCGAATTCGACCGTCCCCCCCAATTCTGGTACATTAATGCTTTCTTGGCGATAGATTTTCTCAGATCTTGCCCATAAATTGCGTCTTAAATGCCTGTCGCTCGCTCCATTTGGCCTCAAGTCGCACATCCCATCATGAATAGTGACCTCAACAGTCACTTTTTGGTCAATCTACGCGGCAATGCAGCCCTCCATGTGTGGACGCGGACCCTGTGATGCTCTACTTCTGCGTGCATCCCCAATACCATGCAGCTCCTGGGCATAATATTTTATAGTTCTGCGCTTCCTTTCAACTACCTGAAGCGCTAAGACTGTCCTTCCTGCAACTACTTAGTTGGTCGCACCAGCCATGTGGATCTCCAACCCGTCGTCTATCATGGTTCGGGGAGAACCCCCACCTTCCATTGTTGTGGTTGACATCTCGCACTTTACTATGTGCAAAGCACTATCTTGGTCAGTACGTTTGGCGATATGCGGTCCAAGCCAAGGCAGCAGACTAACCAATTCATAGCGATAGTGCTCTAACTTGTCAGTATGATCGTACGCACCTTGCCTTACCATCCTAGGTTCTTCGACAAAAAATGCTTCCTTTATCTCATCCTCCAACTTCTTGACCTCCGCGTCCATCATAGCACTTTTCTTCCTTAATCGTACCCTTTCTTTTTCAACTTTGCGGAGTCTAAAGTTTCCCTGTCAAATTTCTTCCTCAAGTCCTATGTGTTTTGTTTCTTGCGGCTGTCTGATTCCTTTGTTCCGAGCCTCGCGAACTGTCGTATTTATGGGTTTTTCTATGTGCAGACTAGGCTTCGCATGCTCCATAGGGATTACAGCCCCTACTTCATACTTCAACTTCGGAAGTGCTTGTGTGGTTATGGTTTTTCACATGGTCCTATAAGACCATAGAATCGCTAGTACGCGCAGGTCCTAGTCAGTGTGTCTCACATGGTGGACCGTATTCAGCATTTCACACACCTTGTCAAAGGCTTCCCCACAGATACTCTTTGGCATGCTTGGTCTTATAATACTTTGTCATTCGTGCCCTTATCTTGCCCGCAACTTCTTGTCGTTCTTGTTTTCTATCATGAGGATGGTGTGCATTCATGCAGGTTGTGTACCATACGCCTGTACCCATCTGGAGAGGTGGGTGCGCAAGTTGTTTCATCCATCATACCCAGCTCCCATCCACAGTTGAGGCTTTCCAAACTATATAAGAATCACCCTTCTGCATTCGCACTAGTGCTCACAATGTTGTTTCCGTGTACCCCACCACCTTGCGGGCGTAGCGCGCAGTGCCCATTTCAAAGCGTCGAAACGCTGTTGTTCCAGTACTTTGCTTTCAAATTTGTTCAGGAATTCATCCACCACTATCAACCCATCATACATAGGTAGATCTCATACCTCTGTTGTCAGGCAGCACAGTGACCTTACCATCATGTTGCAATTGAGCATGGTTACCTCGTGTAATCGGTTTTTCCATCGTTCTATTTCTTCGTCTGAATCTAATGTGCAAGAGCTTTCGCTCTCCCACGAAATCCTGCCATCCGTTGTAGGATTCACCCAATCCTGTTCCTGAGTGGTTATCTTGTAGATACATTCTAGATTGTCATCACTCTCGTCGTCGCGCACTGGCTCTATGTAACGCGATCCTTCCGTAGGGTCTAAAGGTACCACTTTGCGCGGTGACTTTTTCTCAAAAATCATTTTGCGCTTCTTCATATTCATCACACTTTTCATATCAGTGGCCCAATATATTCCCAATAGTGCGGGATAGGGATTGTTGTCATCGACAATCTCTATCACTTCGAAATCTGCAAGTGCGCTTGCACCTTTGATATCTACCGTTATTCCCTATAATCCCCCCATCGGTAGGATATTCTGCTGGTTCGCCATTCGCAATTGAATATGAGACAATTGCAATGCAAGCCTACCCATGCACTCCCATGTTTTCTTTGGCAGTATGTTCATGTCTGATCCTAAATCCAGAATCACTTGATCCATTTCATATTCCTCGATTTCCGCTGTCAATCTCATCTCCCTTCCTATTCGCCTAGTGTGCTCCCCGAGTTTCTCGACTACGCGCAGTTCTCCTGACCCAACGCACCTAGTGATGACTTCCTGCAATCCCTTTACAGCCTTGCTGTTGCGTAGCAGCTTCATGCATGTCTCTAGAAAGTTAGTAAGAATTGATGGGTCCATCCCCAATTCTAGTTTTTCTTTACTACCTGAAGTGGAGGCCTCCATGAAGCTCTTCTTAGCTTCCATGAATGTCTCCTTTGCGTGCTCTAAATAAAACTCTAGTTCCTTTGTAGGAGCCTTGCGAACCTAAGCACTCTCTTTGGGTTGCTTTCCCTTGTCATCTCCTGTCATGATACCGCTTCGGAGCATGATGTTTACATTCAGGTCTTCTTCGTGCGGCTCGGACCTCATCATTTGCAGATTCTGAGTTAGCAGAGGTTGGAGTGTTCCTTTATCGCGCAACCTCGCTATCAGTGTGGGGTAGTCCTTTGTCTCATGATCAAATTGGGTACAATATAAACATGATGCCCTTGTCGTATTTGTACAATCGCAAGCATAATGCTTTGTCCCTCCGCAATTGCAACAAATCAGTTTTCCGCGACCCCTTCCTGGTCCCATTCCACCTCGTCCTCGTTCGCGCCCCTGAAATCTAGTGCGCACCATCCCTGCATTTTGATCGAGAGCTCACATTTCGGTTTGAACCCTGTAGGTAAGAGTCTAATTCATCATCATTTCATAACTTCTACAGGGACGCTCATCATGGCCTACTGACCTGCAGAAATTACAAAACAATTGCTGGGATGTCTGTGTATACTTATGTAATAGGTGGCAATGATGTGTAGCATGTTTTCCTCCTATCTGACAAATCGTGCACCATAATGTAGGCATCGCGCATGGTCCTGCTTGTGCCTCTGGTATCAATGGCATTGGCCCTCCTCCCGCCAGGTAGTTCGCAAAAATTGGACAATGTTCCTTGTCATGTCCCTGGCCTTTGCACTTTATGCACCATACCTCCTCGCGCGCTTCTGGGCGAGTTTTCCTGTCCTATTTCAAACTCTACATCTCTAGACACAAGTTTTTCAATAGTGCGTGGATCTGTTCGACTCCCAAACTAGGATCTTGTATTGGGGTCTTATGTAGTCTCATTGCAATCTCCAAAGCTTCAGCCTGAGTGGATAGTTTCTGCTATGACAGCGCAGTCCTTAGATGTGGCGTTAGTGATGTTACAAACCATGTGTGGTGCTGCCCATCCATCAAGTTCATGTTTGCTTCATGAATCATACCCTTCAGTCTTTGATCCAGCTCCCAGGGGGTCTCACCTATAAGCATCGTGATTTCCTTAAACCCGATAATCGACTGTGTCTCTGATTTTGGCCTGTTAAATTCCTTATTCATCACAGCTTGGATATCTGTGATCCCTGCTTTTGGATTGTCATTATAATGCTTGATGTACCACGTTAATTCACGATCCTACAAAATGCTTACCAGCGTTTCCTTCTTTATATTGTCATCCACGACTCCTTGTGCTTCCCATACAGCCTTTACCGTGAACCAGAATTGGTCTAGATCTTCGTTCCCTACCCCTTTAAACATCAGCAACTTTATTGCGCTCGCCATATTGAATTGTGGTGTTGGCGGAGGTGGTGTGGGCGGAGATGGGGGTGAAGATGGTGAAACTGGTGGTGGTGTAGGTGGAGGTGGTATGCGTGGAATTCACTGCCTTATCAGACTAATCGCACTTCTTAGTGAAACTTCCACGAGCTCTTCCTCACTTTCTCGCCAAGGAAAAAATCAAGGGGCTAGCTTTCATCTCTGCGCTACCTTCGTTTCTATACATCCTCGCACTTCGCGTAACCCCAAACATCAATTTATTCACATAACATGCTTTTCACGCAACAACATTTTAATCCAAGTGTTCAAATATTTAATGTACTTACCTCGCGGTCCTTTGAGGAAGTGTCGTTCCGCCTTGTTGTAGCTGACTGAAGTATCTACCATGAGTTTGGTGATAAACCCTCCTATAATTCGATCGAGCCAATGGTCCACAGCGCGCACGATATTTTCTCCCAATGCTTCTAGTCTGCGCACCAACTCTGGAGTCCACACAATCGGTTTGTCGAGCCTACACCTTCCTTGATTATCTGCTAGCTTCGCGATCCACTTGTACAACTCAGAGGGGAAGGATGCAAAGAAAATTTCATGGATTTCCGTATATAAGTATCGCTCTAACCATTGTTCCTTTTATACTCGCGGATTCCTATTTTCCTGTGCCGCGAACTCGTGAATTTTTCTGTCCAACCACCCTTCAATTTATTTCTTTTTCAGATTCCAATGACACGACATCAGACATCCCTTATGCAGATCCCCGTCCTGACAATGGAACCATTTGTTGGCTTGTTTGGGCCTGACCCAGGTTCAAAGGTGATTTAGCCAAACAAATCCCAATACTACTAGCCCTTTTAGCAATATTCCACCGAGCGCGGACTAAGGTCTCACCCGAAGTAGTATGGGAGGGTGCTAGAACTAGGTTTCCGCACCCTGGAGATGTCTGATGAGTTCAAGTGGTCCGCGGTTAGACCCTGCACCCACGTTGCTACGCACACTTGCCCGCACCTCGCAGCCTGAGATGTTGCCTTTGCGCAACCCTACTCAGAGGTCGAACACTGTTGTTACCCAAGTCCTTACTGGTATTATACTGTTAGTTGACTAACTTAGCTTATTTGTATGCGTTAAGTTACTTTCAGCAATACAAATCATTCATACATGTGCACGCAGTAAACAAACAGCATATTTGCAATTTATATCAACCATGCATTAATCCAAGAACAGATACACGAATTGGTAACAAAACCTTTCTTTATTAGTCTCTTCTTCGGTTACATACTTGACTCCGCCCTGTGCACTCAGCTGCAGGGGTCCGCACACTTATCTTTAGACAACCAGGTCTTTATGCACTTAGCTAGAGAGCCTTCTCCTACTGTACAACCCAAGACACACTTAGACTCTTGCCCTTCGCTTCTAATTTTCCATCTATTCCTTCGCTTTTACACTTTGAGCCTCAATCTATTGATACAATCCCATGGTCCACAGACCATGGGTAGGCCAACATTACATTATAAACTAGGGCGGACAACCCTATGACTCTAACATAGCACCCGCAATTCGCAGGGCTTTACAACATCCTTCAGTCAAAACATGGGCTTTGAGCCCAAAAACATGCCTCGAGGGGGATTCCATTCTCAACAAGTTATCTATCAAATATCATCTTGACACTTGGCAGATGCTACTCCAGGCACTTGCGCCAGTGTTTGATCCAATGGAAGATTTTGGCTTTAGTGTGTTAGGACCCCCTGCAGCTATATAATCCTATAATACAGGGTGTTGATCTTTATGATGACTTCCAACCTTTCACTTCGTGCACCAAACTTTAGAATGTGCTTTCGATTTAACCTCATTTCCTTCTTCAGATCTTGCAACTCCATATGGAAGCTTGCTAAATGCGACTGGATCTGTTGAAATCCTATATTCATGTCTTGGATGAGCGAAGCTTCGAGCTTCATCGTGATTTCTAACACTTCGGCCTGAGACCCAATCTTCCGCTGGGATAATGACAATCTTAAGTGAGGTAATAGTCAAGCTATATACTAGTCCCTATGTTGTTCATCTAAAATCTAAATATTATCTTAGCTCAGTAAGCACTTAAGTCTATGATCTATGTCCCACGTAGACTCATTAACGCTCTATTTGATCTCCTTGATTTCGGTCACACAATGAGCTTGCGACTTGGGCTTCCTAAATTATGCATTTAGTGCATCCTTCATGTTAGCTAATGAAGCAGCTAGATGAGTCATATTATATCTGATGTACTAGGTAAGTGCTTTGTCCTATAACACTATAACCGGTTGCGATTTCTTCATGTCATCATCGTTGATCTACTACGCTTTCCACACAGCTTCTATGAAAAACTAGAACTGATCGGGATCCTTCAATCCCTGACCCCTTAGCACAGGCATTTTCATTTCGCCATACTGAATAGTGGGGGTGGATGTGGAGACATAAGTGTATGAGGTGGAGGTGGAGGTGTAGGTGTATGAGGTGGAGGTGGAGGTGTAGGTGTATGAGGTGGAGGTGAAGGCAAAGGTGGAGTGGATGGATGAGGAATTCCAAAAGTACCCTGATCTACTGACTGCTTCACACCTCTGAGCGTAATAGGGCTACTTCTTTCTTCTTCACTTTCAGATTCTCCCAATAAAAGAATGTATTCACTCTCAACGAATTTGTCTAGATCTACTCTTAAATCGCTTTCCATTTCGGGTAGATCTAGTCTGACCTCTCTTAAACATTAAGGTAAAGGCATAACCTCTTTTTCGCACAAAAGAATTTTAATCCAGGTTTTTAGCGATTTCAGGTACTTATCTCTCGGACCTTTGAATAATCGGCACTTAGCTTTCCTATAAGACACAAATGTATCTATTGCAAATTCAGTGATGAAACCGTCCAAGATACTATCAATCTAGTAATCAACATCGCTTGTAACCTTATAATCAGATCCTTCAAGTTGCTTGACTAATTTTGGAGTCTACACAATAGGATTGTCATGCTTCCACATAGGTTCACTATTCGCTAATTTGGACAGCCACTTGTGTAATTTGCAAGGGAACGTCGAAAAGAAAACTTTGTACACTTCTATGTAGAGATACCTCTATAACCACTTTTCTTTTGACAAGAGCGGATTCTAATTCTCCTGAGCTGCAAACTTGTGCAAATTCCAATCTATCCACTTCCCGATTTCTTTTTTAGTTGGTATCCACTTACACCACATCACACATCCCTCAGATAGATCTCAGTCCTGACAACAGAACCATTTGTTGGCTTGAGGGGTCTTGGACCTAGATTCAGAGTTAGTTGCACTAATCAAAAAAACCCTACACTATCGGTCCTTTCGATAACAACCCACTTAGAGCACACTGCAGTCTCACCTGAGGTAGTATTGGGGGATGCTAGAACCAGTTTTCTGCATCTAGAAGGTTATGTGATGTGGGATTAAGGCATTTCTTCAATTTCAGGCCTGATCTGACCTTCGCGAACCCTTATCCCGAAATCCCAAAACTTAAAGTGATTTTCAATTAAACAGAGTTATGAACTTCTCGTAAGCATCTAGTCATGCATAAAATAACGTATAACAATAGATCTAGATCTTCGCAGAGAAATTAAGACAATAATATAGATAAATGGAATTAAATTGAGCGTAAATAAAGAAAAGACATAAGTATATAAATTTGACACAAAATTTCTTCAAATACTCTTTATTATTTCATATCTTCAATATACAAACTTTCTAGATCTTACGCACACAACTGCAAGGGCCCACGCACTCAGTTGCGGACTTACTAAGGTCTTCGCACACACATCTGCAGGAGCCTTTCCCTTCACCCAAATATAGAGGGATCTTACACTTACAGACTCAAAAGGTATTAAGTCTCATTCCAATCTCACTAAATGACTTGTTGAGGCATTCCTTTATATATACTTTCCTATTCCAATACGATGGCCCGCAAACCATGGGCAAAGCTCAAAACAATACAAAACCTAAGGGGCTTTAACCTTCCTAAATCCCCTTGACTCCTAGTAACATGCATTGCGCACTCAGTTCCTTAAATTGCGGAGACTTTTATAATATCTTAACAGAATTGGACCCAGGGGACCCCGTCCCAACAACACCCCAGTGTCTGACCTCCTCCTAGTTTCTCCATCAGTTGGAACTAGTTTAATTGAATTTGACTCAGTTAAACTGAATTAATTAATTACAACTCAAAATAAACTCAACCAGGGCTCCTATAAAGTAGGAGACACTCTACGTGACTCAATTTAGACCCTCAACTCAAATTAATTGAGCCAACTAAGTTAATTTAACTTAGTTAACTCGTACAAGTTGTCTTGTGATGTGGAATTATAATTTTGTTCCTAATTTAATTCAAGGAAAAAATTAAATTAGGATTTTCTTGTTTCATTTTCAACACTCCCTCTCAACAAGAAAGGGATTATCAAATACCCCAATCCTACCTCTATGGAACTCAAATTTTCCTCTTGAAAGTGCCTTAATAAAAATGTTTGCATCGTGTTCCTTTGTAGGAATATACTCTAGCAACATGATTCTCCTCTACACACAAACTCGTAAATGGTGATACTCGATATCAACATGTAACAATCATGAAAATATGAATTCTTAGAGAGTTTGATACAAATCTGATTGTCACAGTAAATCACTTTAGGATCCATCTGTTGACCAAATAATCCAACAAGGATCTTCCTCATCCAGGTAGCCTCACAAGTTGCTTGACTAGCAACCATTTACTCTACTTATGCTTAACTGAGTGAAACTATTCTTTGCTTCCTATTGTACAAAGAAAGTATTTTTGATCCAATACTAAATATTCCCCCTAATATGTTCTTCCCATCATATGGACTCCCTACCCAATCTGCATCTGTGAAGCCTTGTAGCTTCACTCCTTTTATCTGTATGTACCAAAGAACAAACTAATTGGCACCTCTGAGGTATCTCAACACATGTTTAGTTGCCTTCCAATAGATTTTGGTTAGCTTAACCATTGCTTGGCTAAATTGCTTAACTGCAAAGCATACATCTGGTCGTGTGTTCACAAAATACATAAGTGAACCCACAAGCTACTTGCAAATAGTAGCCTCCACTACTCCTAAAGTAGTATCTTCCTTCCTCTAATTCCCTGCTAGAGGAGTCTCCATGGATTTGTTGCTCTCCATGTGGAACTTCTTTAGTATCTCATTGGCATACTTTCCTTAAGAGACAAACAGTTCCTCATCTCCTTCCCATACTTCCATACCAAGGAAATAATACATAAGCCCTAGGTCCTTCATCTCGAATTATCTTACAAGATCTTCTTTGCAAGATTTTACCGGCTTCTTGTCGCCTATTGGAATTAAATCGTCGATATATAATAATTCAACGACAATATGGTAAAGTTTTGCATCTACTTCACTTTTGGTGAAGCCCAACCTGGTGAAATAGTTGTCAATCCTAGTGTACCAAGCACGAGGTGCTTATTTCAATCCATAGAGCACTCGCTTGAGTCTGCACACATGTGACTCTCTGTTGAAGGTCTCAAATCCTTCTGGATGCTCAAAGTACATCTCTTCCTCAATACTCCATTAAGGAATGTTGTCTTCACATCCATTTGATGTATCTTCCATCCCATCTACGCTGAAAATGCTACAATATATCTGATTAAAGATTTCCTTGC
The DNA here is from genome assembly GCA_000404065.3 of Pinus taeda. Classification (NCBI taxonomy): domain Eukaryota; kingdom Viridiplantae; phylum Streptophyta; class Pinopsida; order Pinales; family Pinaceae; genus Pinus; species Pinus taeda. The sequence goes on from APFE030693931.1 coordinate 112,764, forward strand.
TACTGGAGCAAAAGTCTCTTCATATTCCCTCCACGTGAGAGAACCCTCTAGCCATAAATTTGGCCTTGTGTTACTCCACACTCCCATATGATGATTTATTTACCTTGTAAATCCATTTTAAACTCACCACTAACTTGTTTGTTGTTCTTGGGACCACTTCCCAAAACATTGTTTCTGATAATGGAGTAATACTCCTCTACCAAGGAATCAACCCATAATGGTTGATGCATTGCTTCCTTGAATGAGGATGGCTCAATCTCTACACTCTTGCTCATCATATCCATGTAGCTAGTGTACCGATGTAGGGACCTCCTCTGCCTGCGTTGTGATGTGGGTGTTCCCACATTCTCTCTAGCATCATGCATCAATGTGTCATCCTCTCTGGTGTGCTTCTTTCCATCTCTAGAAGTCTCTGCATGAGTGGGTGCTTCCACTCTCTTCTCCTCTACATGTGGCTACTCCACATCATCCTGAGGTTATTCCTTTGGAGCTAAAGGCTCCTCATCTGCATGTAATTGAAACTCCCTCTCAAGGGAAAATCTCATGGCCTTCTCTTCATCTAACTTCACATCTCTACGAACCATTATCATCTTATGCCTTCTCTTCATCTAACTTCACATCTCTATGAACCATTTTCATCTTATTAGATGGTAGGGATACCTGATAGTTGTGAGGTGTATCAATTTACCCCACAAATATGACCAACTCAGCTATTGGTTCTAGCTTTTTCCTTGCATCCTTGGTAACATGACAGGAAATTGATGAACCAAAGATCCTAAACTGTGACACATATGGTTTCTTACCTGGTAAAGCTTCTTTTGGTGTACTAATCCTGAGAATCTGATGAGGACTTTTATTCTGCACATATACAGTTGTGTTGCATGCTTCAACCCACAAGTGCAACAATAGGTCCTAATCATGCATCATCACTTGTGTAGCTCCCACAATAATTACCACCTCATTTTGTTGTGGATTATGGGGTTTTGTTGACTCCCATCGAATTCCTTCTGATGCAAAAAATTTCTTGAACTCATTAAACACATATTCTCCATTGTTATCTTCCTAAGAGCCTTCACTTTCCTGCCAGTGTCTTTCTCAACCGGTGCTTTAAATTCACAAACTTTAGAGAATTTCTAATCTCTCTTCTGTGTGAATAAAATCCAGCACTTACGTGAGAAATCATCTACAAATATTACATAATAATTGTACTTGGTTGTGGAGGTTGTTGAGAATGGTCCACACACATCTGAGTGAACTCTTTCAAGGATCGATTGTGCTTGATTGTCCTTATCATGAAAGGTGGCTTTTGTGTACTTCCCCAATGTACACCCTTTGCATGTATCTCTCTGCTCTAGTGTACCCTTGGGAAGCCCTGTAGAAATCTGCTACATGATCTTCAAAGCTCTGTGGTGCAAGTGACCCAACCTTCTATGCCACAATTCATTGATGTCTCATCTCTATACCTTATATGTTTTTGTGCTCAAAGAAGCATAGTCTTCTACATCCAATTTGTAGAGGTTCTTCACCCGAGCCCCTATATGCTTCACTTGTTTGGAGGCTATGTGACGAAGGAAAGCATTTCCTTTGCTATATATCACATCATAGCCACTGTCCTCCAACATAGCAACTGAAACCAAATTCTTCTTCAAACCTAGAAAATACATGACATATTTTAATGTGAGAGGAGAATCATACTCCCTTTGAAAAGTAACAATACCAATGTCGATTACAATATACCTTCCATCATCTCCCATTTTGATGTGCATCTGGAGGTCCTTCTCCTCCTAGTCGCTGAAGAATTCTTTGTTGTCAGTCATATGGAATGAGGCTTCACTATCCAGATACCACACACTACCCACTACCAATGTCACCATGAAAGCAATGAGGCCGAAATCCAACTCGAATTGTGAATAAAAATCTTCACCTGCTACTCCTCTAGAGGGATTCTTGTCGGCCCTCTTGTGCATACACATCATGGCATATTGTCCCAACTCATGCCAGTGAAAACATTTGATCTTCGACAATTCCTTCTTCTTGCCTAGCTGACTAGAATCTGATTTGGAATGGGATGAATTCCCTTTCCCTTTCTTTGCCTTTCCATCCAAGGCACATTTCTCCTCATCATCATGCTTGGATGAGGATCCATCTCTAGTGTTCCTCCAAATCCCTTCTTGCACCAAGTCAGACCACAAATGCTCCTACTCTGGTGTCTTCTCTCTCCCATTTACTAAATCCTGGTAGTTGTGTGAGCTCTTGGGCAGGACTAGAAGTGTTAGGTTTACCATATCATATTCGGCAACTATAACACCAAAACTTCCAAGCTCATCCTGACATTGGATGCACTTAGTCAAGTACTTTGATATTTTGTCACCCTTCTCCATCTTGGTTTTCCTGAGCTTGTCATTTAGTGCCAGCGTCCTGTGGTCATTGTTGTTCTGAAACAAGTGTGTCAAGGCCTTCCACATTTCATATGGATTCTCCTTCCCATGGAGGTTTGAGACAATATGATCTCAAACTCTTTCTAGTATGATCCTTCTCATCTTTGCAACACATTTCCTCCACTTTGCCATATCTTGAGCATCAGTTGCTAGAGGCTTAGGAATATCTTTGTTTATGAATTCATTCAACCCTTTATCTTCCAACACTACCTCCATCTTTTCCTTCCAAGAAATATAGTTCAAACCACCCTCAATGGCATATTCAAGTCTCAATCCGTAGAATGACATCCTGCTAGTTCTGAAGAATGATACTGCAAATTCTATTTCACCTACAAAAGACAAACTCATATTCTCCTATTATAGCATGATTTATGCTCTGATACCATGTAGAAATTCCTTGTAGATACAAACTACTAATTGTAATTTACTAAAACAATTGGCTTGAATCTACTCTACTCATCAATGTAAACAATTAAATGACTGTGAAGTCATGAAGCATATAAGAGAAAGCATTCAATCAACACATTACACAATGATTTCTTGGGGAAAGCCACAACTAAAAACCCCTGCTATATGTATATTGCATTAGTCAGAAAATATGAGAAGATTACAATGCTTTTCTATATCTCGAGCAACCTCGACACTATCTTTATTTGTCTCCCTTCTTCTTAGACAATTCCAGGCCAATACTTAACCAAATTTTGGCTTGCCCAAGTCCCTATGTATTTGTATTTTTTCCTTGGGAATTAACCCCTATTAATTGGTGAAATTCCTGAATGTGAATTGCACAATCCTCATAGGCCTTCCTCTAACTACATGCACCACCTGTACAATTCAAATTACTATACAACTGATAGTACATTTCCCTTGAACTCCAACCTCGACTAGGTAACTCTCAGATCTAACATGCATGAGTTAATTATAAGTGAATCATCATTTAACTGGTTGAACACATGAAGCAACACCGCATTGTTTGACCCCATTAGTTGGAACTAGTTTAACTGACTTTAACTTAGTTAAACTAAATTAATTAATTACAACTCAAAATAAACTCAACCAGGGCTCCTATATTGTAGGAGAAACTCTATATGACTCAAGTTAGACCCTCAACTCAAATTAACTGAGCCAACTAAGTCAAATTAACTTAGTTAACTCATACAAGTTGTCTTGTGATTTGGAATTATAATTTTGTCCCTAATTTAATTCAAGGACAAAATTAAATTAGGATTTTCTTGTTGCATTTTCAAAAAGCTTCCTTAGACTTCCAATATTAAACCTTCTCATCAAATGTGACATCCTATCTAACTTCAATCCATCGGTTCTCTAGAATGTAGATTCTATATGCCTTTGATGATTCACTATAACCAACAAATATTCATTCCTTTCCTAAAGGTTATAACTTATTCCTTTTATCCTTAGGAACATGGATTTAAACATGACAACCAAAGATTATCATATGCACAACCTCTAGCATTTGTTTAGCGAATGATTCTTTAGGAGTCATATCTTCCATAATTTGATGAGGAATTCTATTCTAAATGTATATAGCTATCAATGATGCTTCTCCCAATAATAAAATCAGGAAATCCTGATCATAAATCATGGCCTTGATAGATTCTTCAATTGACCTATTCTTTCTTTCTCCCACACCATTCTGTTGAGGATTATAGGGAACAATCAACTCCCTCTTAATCCTATATTTCTTACAGGAGGAAACAAATTATTTCCAGATGTATTCTCCTCCATTGTATGATCTCAAAATCTTGATCTTCTTACCTCAAAAGTTATCCACTTCACTATTGAATTATTGAAACTTGGTGAAGACTTCATTCCTGGTCTTCATGAGATAGATCCATGTCTTATGGGAGAAGTCATCAATGAATGTCACATAGTATAATGAAGCCCCATGTGATCTCATTGGCATAAAACCACATAGATTAGAATGAATCAAATCCAAAACTTCCTTAGATCTATTATCACTGCTTGGAAATGGCTTCTTGATATTCTTTCCAAGTGCACAACACTTACATATACCTTTATGATCTATATGCGGTTCAGGAACACCTTAGACTGTTTGATTCAACTCAGGTAATGCTATATAATTACGATGACCATATCTCATATGCCATAGTTCACTTAGGTTAAATTCATCATGTACTAAAGCTTGATTTGGTTGACCCACGAGCCTATACAATCTCCCTTCACGAATTTCGATAAATCTAGCATCGTTTATACTAGATCCCTTGGACCATACAAGTACTTTTCCATCTACAAATTCTACTCTATCTCCTTTATCTTCCAAATATGAAATAAATACTAAGTTGTTTTTCAAATCTGGTACATATGGAACATTACTGACATGGACAGTATTACCATATTCCAACTCAAAGGATGCCTTTCCAACTCCTTTTGACTGCATACTTTTGGTTGTCTCCAAGCTCTACCCTTTGAGATAGTCTTATTTCCATCACGCTATTGATATTTCCACTATCTCCTGCCATATGTCTTAAGGAACCACTATCTACTAGACACATATCATCATCATCTATAATAGAACCTATTAGAGCATAAAAGTATAGACAACTTTATCACATATAGACTTATTTGGGTGTTCATCATCAATTCCAGTTTTGGAAGCATGTTGTTTTCATTTTATCTTTCTATCATTTTCTCCTTCAGGACATTACTTCATGTAGTGAATAAATATGTGACAATGACCACATTGAATATTTGACAGGTCTTTCTTTTCTTGTTGAGTGTGTCTTCCTTTTGGTTTTTTATTATAAAAACCAAACTTCTTCTTTCCTCCATTCTTCTTTTTGAAACAAACTGCAAGTGATTGAGAGGCTTCTTCCTTTCTATCTCCTAATATAAGTCTTTATTCTTCTTGAGCACAATAGGTCCATATTTCTTCAAAAGAGGGAACATCCTTCCTACTATTCATACCTGCTGCAAACAAATCCCATGATCTAGGTAGTCCATTGAGTGTTGTAGTCACAAGTTCTTTCTCATAGAAAAATTCACTAATTTTTTGAAGTTGGTCCATTATTTGAGAGATTCATACAAAATATGAAGACATGGTGTCATCATTTGTCATCCTCACATCACGAAGCTCATTCTTCAAACTCGTGACTTTACCAATGTTGTTGACTGCAAATAGTTTGGTTAGGGCATCATGCATTTCTTTTGAAGGTTCAAGTTTTGCAATATGTGGAATTAGATGATATATAATGGAATCCACAATAAGACTCATGGAAATGATATCATCTTCCTTGAACTATTAATTCAAAAACTTTACCCTTTACAATATCTATGAATTTGTTCTTAGCATGAATATGATCAACCCTAGTCTTCCAAGCTCTAAAATTTGAGGCTCCTTCTACGTTGTTCTCTGATTTCATAGAAGAAGACATGAATGTAGATCAACAAGAAGGACTTCAATAATAGCATATCAATGTAAGGTTTCTTCAAGAGTGATCTCCAAGTTCTTTCCTTCACCAAAGCTCTAATACCATGTTGAGTTTTCAAGTTCAATAGGTACTAGCACAATATTTCTGAAAACTGATAATTAATTTTAATGATGTTGGTCTTCTTTTTAGTATTTCCAATATATCACTAAGTAATTATACTTCATAAATTAAACCATACAAGAACTGTAGAACAATAGAGATCACAATGCACAAACAGAGCACAAGATTCACCCTAGGAAAAACCCAATAATCTTTTCAATAGAGAAATTCTTATGTTCAACAAGAGACACACCTAGACCTTCTAGTCATCAACTAGGTCAAACTTACCTTCAAAAAATATATGTCCAAACTTGATCAAACCCTCCAAATCAAGCCTTCCAATATGATCCAGCACTCCGCTCTATTGATCTGCCCCATAATTTCAACCCTCCAACAACTACCAAAATACCAGAATTTTGGCCCCCTGCAATTTCCTAAAAATTTTGGCCCCTGCAACAAAAACTACCTAGAAAAAGTGTGAGTTCGAGAGAGAGAGAGACCATTCACACGGGTAAGCTATAAAGTGAGAGAGAAGAGATGAATTCTTCCTTCTTTTCATCCTCCTTGTCCTTCGGAAGGATGCCCATAAACTATCTTTCTTGAGAGAGTGTGAATTGGTGCCTTGAGGAGGAGGTCGAGCTACCTTTATATAGTGAACCAATTGGGCCAAATGGTTTTGACTTTTCCTGGGCTGACTTGACTCAGAGGGAGGCCGACTTGACAAAACTAGAGCCAAAAAATTCAAATTCAAAAATTCAAATTTTCTTCTTTTAAAGGTCTAAAAGGACATGAATCAAAAATATAGTTTTTTTTTTACTCTATCATGAAGATCATGCTTTATAATAATCGACATAAACACATCAAGGGCCAAAATATACATTATGAATACTAACCATAGTTACAAAATTCAATAGAACCAAACTAGGTTTACCTTAGGGAAAATAACCAGGGCAAGGGATATTATGGATAAAGCTTAAATGAATGTCCACTGAAAGGAAATGATTTTCTAGCAACCACTCAACCCTTGATATTTATACTTTCCAAGACCCAAAATTCTCTCTCCTTATCAATTCACACTAAGCCCTAGTTGGCCACTTAGCCTTAAGAAGGTTGAGAGAGAGAGAGAGAGAGAGAGAGGGAGAGAGAGAGAGATGATGCATGATTAATAACTATATTAAAGAATATAAAGTGATAATGTTGCCTTAAAAGTTGTGCTCATGAAATTTGAATATTAATGTGGATAAAAGACAATAGAAACCTTTGTTGCACCTGTGAACAATCCTAAGCACTCACTTGTGAGAGTGAGAATTGACTACCAACCTTTGCAAATATGACAATATTAATGATACATTTAATAAAAATGACTAAAGTTACAATGCAATACATGTAAAGAATGAATGCATGATTGTAAAGGTGGGAGGGTTGTCCTTGAAGAGGACAATAGAATGTTTTAAAAGACATTGAAAAAACCCCTTTAGATGTTAAAAATGAACAATGAGTCAAGTGGTAAAACTTGACTGTAATGGCTATAATTGATGATTGAGTCCTATCATGATTGAATTTAATATGGTTGGTAGCATTGGTTAGTTAGTATTTCATAACTAACTATCAAAACTTATATGCATGAATTGGTTTATTTTAAAGCTTATTGCAAGTTGTAAACAAGTGATTGTGGTAGTTTACTTCATTATGTTGGTCTGCTTGTGACAATATTCTATGGAATTGAGAATGTTTGGATTGTTACCATAATTTTTATTGACACTTACACATTGATGATAAATCAATGTCTTTGAATGCTTAAAGTTATGTTTAAGCTTTTATGCACATGCAAGAAAACTACAATGATTGCACAAGTGAATATTGGTTTAACCATGCATACCTATGATTGAAATTTCTTGAATGTGACAAAGAACTTGGATCATGATACAGTAGTGTTGTTAAAGTGATTAATTTGATAGTTCTACTAGCTTAATGTTAGAACTAGTAGCAATCAAATGATTTTGATTACCTTGTTTATTTAAACCTCACAACTTTATGAATTGGTGATTCTATGATGATGTTAATTGGTTTGCATCCTATATTTAACAAATATGTTAATTACATCCATCCAGTATGTGTGAATACTATGGTAACAAAACATAGTAAATCTAATCAGAAAATTCCTTCATGTTGTAGAAACATAGTATTTCAGTTCTCATTCAAAAAATAAAATGTGGATGGTGTTTGAAACTATTGGCATTACTAGTTTTATTAACCAAGAGAAGTATGTGTGAATAACGTGAATCTAGTAATGTTGCATAGTGATTGTTGGTTAAATGCATATGCGTAAATGAAATGGCATGTTGCATGAGTTAGAAACTATGGGAATGACAATGATTAAAGTATTGTTCCCTTAACTATTGTTTTGGAAAAACAATTTATGGAAATTTTAACATCTCGAGGATGTATCCTTACTTTTTACATTAATTTCAATATATAGAAGAATTTTACAAAATGTTGTTACAGAGTGCTATTATAGAATGTTGTTTATGGAAAGTAGCAGGATAATAATTTTTTTTTTTTCATTTTGGTCCCTAACACCCCATACGAAATTGATAACCTCCTTTACATTTTTCTTCATATAATTTCCTTATTTTTTTCAACTTGGGGTGCAAGTCTCCACTACTAATATCAAGAAATATCTATAGTGTAAACACTACAGGTAGACTTATTAAATATGTTGGACTCATGTTATAAGGCATATATTTTAGTAATTTTAAGTGTTTGGTTTGGAATACGTTTGTACCTACTTTTATGAACCAACATCCTTAATATTTATATGTATAACCATATGCTCGGTATACTTTGTAAGACTATTAAGTGCGCTAATAAATTGGGATAATGTGGCATACAATTGGAGATAAGATTATTCAATTTCCATTGGTGACATGATGGTCACCTGCTCCCTATACTTGGGATTTTTTATGGTGGCAATTTACCATTCCTAATCCAAGGGTTGTGTTTCTTCCACTCAACCCTAGCATTTCATTTTGGATCTTATGGCATATATATTTTGGGATTTCATGTTGTTTGTTTCACATGGCATCGCCCTGACGCAAAGGGTTCCCTTACACCTATTCCTGGTTACAATGGCCATGTGACCCTTTTCAGCCTTGTAATTTTTCACCCTTATCACTTGTTGCATGGAGGAAGAAAAAATGGCAACTAGTAAGACTGAAGTCAGTGGCTTCTGCTACATAAATTTCCTAAATTTTCTTCAATTGCCACTTTGTTCCTATGTGTTCTTATTGACTTCCACTAATCATTTTTCTTTTCCAAGTATTTTTCTAAGATATTGTTCGTATGAAGAATCGATGGGGAAGAATTTTCTTTTCCATGAAACTTCTAAGGGTTGGTTTCAGCTTGAAGAGTCCCCACGACAGCTTCAAGGTAAACTTGTTTTTTTTTGTTTTTCTTGTTAATATTTGATTTATTTTTTTTGTTAATGTATCCTCTAGGGTTTTGCCCTCTTCCTTACAGTTTGCATCCCTTTTTCTTCAACATAGATTCTAACAAGGGTTTTATTTAGACGAAATTCAAAATAACACAGGTAAATGTTTCTCCTCCCTTTTCCATTTGTGGTCTTCGTTCCTTATTTTTGTTTTTCCCTGTAACCATTGTGTGCGCCTTCATAAACGCTTAACTCTCCGACAAGGTTTGTAATTTCAATCTATTTCTTTTCTGGGCTTGATGGAATTGACCCTGGGTTAAATCCAATAACATATCGACTCTAAAATTTTTCCATCTATTGTTTATTTTTTCCAAGCTTAAAGCCTCTGAGAAATTATTTCCTTTCTCTATTTCTAGTTGAGCATAGTCTATATTTGTAGCTATCTATTGTTGTTGTTTTCCTTTAACAACACTTAACTAAGGGTTTGCATTTATAATGTGAAGGGATGGAGTGTTATATACTGCATTTGGCCACAAGTAAATTTGTGTACCCTTTTGTTATGTATTGTCTCCGCTCTATTATTATCACGAAAAGCCTATAAATTATCTAGAATCGAATCTTGTAGGTACACTTGTATGATAGTAAGGAAGGAGCTCTCTTGGAGGTCGCATAGTTTCCATCTGCTAACTAGTATTTTCTCTAGTATAGTTTGGTCAACTCCTAGTCTTTACTTGTGGCTTCACCTTGTCATGGAAAGACAAAATAACACTTAGGATTTCCAACCTGTCTCTGGGTTGTTTTCATAATTATGTTTCCAAGCTTGTTCCCTTTTAGGAGGGTTATATAGCCATGATTGGCGTCAATATGAATATTATTAGTCCATGTTTATGGCCTAAGGCCTTATTTGGGTTTTACTTTTTTGTGGTTGAATACAAGTGATTTACATTTAGGGTTTTGGTGTCTTAGTATATCTCTATAGCTCTCCTACTCTTATTTTTCTAAAAGAATAACATTACTAATGGCATGATTGATTTCCCCATGGAACGTTGAATGTATTAATTAGTGTGACTACTATTGGGATTAATGCATATATATGTCTGGATTATACTTGCTCCATAAAAATCAACATTACTTAGTGTTGTATATATTTAATTCATAAATATATCCAAATAATAATTCTAAAAGAACTTTGATGTTGTATTTTATTTTATTTTTCTATTTGTAATAGAATTGTTCTAAGCTCACGCTTATGTGTATCTAACTTCACTATTCTCTGGAAGTTGTAAATTCATCTTTATCATTATTGGCGTTGATTTATTTTATTTAATATGCCATAGTTAGTTATGAAATTATTTTGTTTCATCTACTCTAAATTCGGATCATTCCTCTTAGCGTTTGACTTACTATCCTAATTTCTTATTTTCATTGCATTCTATTCGTTCTAAGGTCATGAGTCTGTGTATCTAACTTCGTTATTCTCTCGAAGTTGTAAATTCATCTTTATCATTATTTTCGTCAATTTATTTTATTTAATATGCCATAGTTATTTATGAATTTCTTTCGTTCAGTCTACTTTAAATTCAAATCATTCCTCTCAGCGTTTCTTATGGTCCTCATTTCTTATTTTCATTGCATTTTATTCACAACTTCGATAACTTTACTTAGATTAACTCATGCTTGTTTGTTCCATAATAAGAATTGTAATGTGACTCACTCTTCATATATATATCTATATATATATATGGCTTACTATCTGCATGGCGAGGAGCCATGACTCCAGAAACTCCAACTACTAAAGTAGTTAGTGATCCTTTGGTTTGGCTACAAGACCAACCTAATAATACCTTTTTGTTTTTGCGTGGACTCTAGAGTGCATTTTCAATTCAACAACTAACGAGAGGGCATAGTTATCTCACAATTCATTACATTCTTATTCAACTATACCTATATTTCACCTTTAGGTTGGGTATACATTTTAGAAAAAACTATTTTTCTTCTGCCCATGCAGTTTCCGGTTCAATTTCTGGACAGAGGCTAAAATTCTAGAACAATTGCGGCATGATATGAAATTAACTATACATTTACTAGATGTGTTAAAGTACAACCAAAAATTTCCTGATGAATTTGTATTTGTTTTCTCTATGAGAATAGTCTTCCACAATTCAAGATTTCATATCTCTTCTTTTCAGTTCAGATCTATTCTCTCATGAGCTAGAATTATATTAAACAAGAAATTGCCTATTTCATTCATCTATAGTAACTACACATGTTTTTTTCCAACACACATAACCTAATATCCTTCTTGTAGCAATTAAGTACTCCTCCAGATTTCATTTTATATACAGAGTCTAGATTCTCGACTCCTACAATCGGGATATATACTCTATCTCTATAACTTCAAGCATAAATTCGCATAATTTAAGTTCTAACAAAATAGTACTATGTTTATTCAAACTGGCAAGTTAAAATATTATCTATCCAGCATACATTTAAATCCACAATTTACAGTCAAAACGTATATATCATATCGATAACAAACATAATAAAAAAGCTAATTGTAAATAGTGTTCGCAAATTCACTCAGAAAAGAAACATGTTTCTCCTGACCATGAACTGCCTCTGTGAGTTCCCCCCGAGCTAAATCTAATTGCCACTGGAATCAAAAACCCCATTAATTCCTTGATGGTATTATTTTATAATTTTTCTTCCCAACATATTTTAGCATCATCCCGCTTTTGGGCCTGCCAAGCCCTTTGCCTAGGCTTTTTTTTCAAAAAAGGTTCTTTCCTTTTTCTTTAAAGCCTGCATTTTTCTCCCACATCGCTTTATTCCACACAAACTTAGTATCTTTCTCCAACTAAGTGAATTAATATGGTATTTCTCTCCCATCATATTAAATCCATTTATTTCTAATTATTTTCTCCTATCAATTTTTTAGAGATTTTTAGGGAAGATCCATCTTGGACTTAACCATCAACAATTGTTTCCAAACTAGCAAGAAATCTTGTACTCTAGTGCTCTTTTCCTTATTATTTTCCAAACATTTTATTTATTAACAATAATTAAATCGATTACATCATCATAAAATTTTAAACATGGCTTTCATAGTCATCCAGTTCAATAATAGGTCCATGTCTAAAATAGTCAACATTCAATAGAAAATAGAAAACATAGGGGTACTACATCTTCCCCCCCTTTTTATTCAACATCATCCTCGATGTTAGAGGTCTAATTATTTTCCTTCTCAAATAGTGCTAGAAAGGCCTCTCGTATTTTGTCTTCCATCTCCCAGGTGGCCTCCTAAGGTGTAAAGTGCTTCCATTTCACTTTAGCCTAAGTGATGGATCGATTCCAGGGCAAGGTTTGTCTCTGATCTAAGATGCGAAGAGGTTTTACTAGGAAATATCCTTTCGATTCCACCTATATCAAATTCCAATCAATTATGTGAGAGTTATCATGAAGATATTTATTTAGTAAAGACACATGAAAAACATTGTGTATTTTTATATTGTTTGGCAATGCCAGCTAATATGCTACGAGTCTAACTCTGACTAAAATTTCAAAAGGACCATAGAATCATGGTGCTAGTTTAGCACAAGTTCTCAGCCTCAAGGTTCTCTCTCTTGGTTTTAGGTGCTCTCTCTTGGTTTTACTTTTACATATACAAGCTCTTGCCCTTAAATTCTGTGTGGGTCCTCTTTTATAAGCATAACTTTTTTTCTATCCTATGTAATTTTAAAATTTTGCCTAATTTTTCACACCGCTTGCTCCATTTCTTGTAATGAATTTGGTACTAAGATTAGTTTATTTTTCGGCTGAATCCAACTGATAGGTGTGCGGAATTTCCTTCCATATAAAGCTTCGAAAGGACTCATTTTTATCAAAGCTTGATAACTATTGTTATTGGCAAATTCTGCTAAATGTAGGAAATCTTCCCACTTAGTAGGTATGTCCATGGCATACATTCTTAACATGTCTTCTAGAATCTAGTTGGTTCTTTTCATTTTCCCATTGGTTTGAGGGTGATATGTTGTATTGAAATTAAGCTAGGTCCCCATCCCTCCAAAAAGGGCCTTCCAAAATTTGGAAGTGAATTTAGCATCCCTATCAGATATTACCATTCTTGGTATCCCATGTAATCGTAAGTTTTCCCTCATGAAGATGCATATAATTTGTGTCATTCTAAATGTAGACTGTACTGGTATAAAATGTGTTTCCTTGCTTAGTTTGTCTACAACCACCATGATGGAGTCATGTTGCCTTTTTGTTCTTAGTAATCCTATATTAAAGTCTTGAGGAATCACTTCCCATTTCCATTGTGGAATGGGTAGTGGGTTTAATAATCCAGCTAAGTGTTGGTGTTCTAACTTCACATGCTGACATTGTAGACATTTTGACACATATTATGCTACTTCCTTCTACATACATGGCCAATAAAATTCTTTTCTAAGTGAAGTAATCATTTTTGGTAATCGGGATGTCCGAAAAATGGTTTCTTGTGATGCTCATGTAATATCAATTGTTTCAAAGCATTTTCATTTGGAATGTACAATCTATTTTTGTATGTTAACAATTTTTCTAAATTTTCAGCATAGCCTGGAACTTCTACTTGTTGTAATTTTTGTTGAATTTCCTGATAAATTTTATCCTTCTGTATTGAATTTTTTATATGTTTAACAATATCTATAGTGACACTGCTAACAAAAATTTCCATTAGTGCATTTTCATGTATACTTAGAGTGTCTGCCATCTTATTTTCTTTACCCTTAATATGTTTTATATCAAATTGAAATTCACTAAAAAAATCCATCCACCTAGCTTGACTAGAGTTGAGACCTCTCTAGCTGAAAACATATTTTAAGCTAATGTGATCAATCACCAATGTGAATCTTTTGTCCAATAAGTAGTGCCTCCACATTTTTAAGGCATGTATGAAAGCAGCCAGTTCTAAGTCATATACTGCAAAACTCTTTTCATGTGGTTTCAGTTTTCTAGATTCATAGGCCACTACACATATCATGCATTAAGACTCCACCTGATCCCTCCAAACAAGCATCAGTCCATACAACGAACTCCTTTTCCAAGTTTACAATTCTCAAGATAGGGGCTAGTGTTAATAGTTGTTTTAATTTGTCAAAACTTTGTTGACACTTAGTTATCCACTCAAATTTTGTTCCTTTCACTTGTAAGGAAGTGATAGGATAGACCATCTTTGAAAAATCCTCAATGAATTGTTTGTAATATCCTGTAATCCCCATAAAAGATCAAACATTTGAAAAATACTTAGGTATGGGCCTGTTCAAAATGGCCATAACCTTTTCTGGATCAACAGACGGTCCTTCTTTGGAATGACATGGCCCAAATATTGTATTTTGTCCTTGTAAAACTCACATTTACTAAATTTTTCATATAACTTATGCTCTCTCAAAGTTTGCAATACCAATCCCAAATGTTCTTTATGCTCCTCTTCATTTTTGAAATACACTAGAATGTCATCTATAAAAACAAGCACAAATTTATTAAGGTACTTACTAAGTACACTATTCATTAAACACAAAAATGTTGATAGTGCATTTGTAACACTGAATGGTAACACTACAAATTTGTAGTGGCCATATCTAGTGTGAAAGGTTGTTTTATGAATGTCTTCATCGCTTATTCTTAATTGATGGTGTTCTCAAATAAAATTTTGAGAATATGGTTACCCCTCTTACTTGGTAAAATAGATCATCTATGTGGGGCAATGAGTATTTGTTTTTTATGGTCAATTTGTTTAATTGTTTGTAATCTATGCACATTCTAAATGTGCCATCCTTCTTTTTCACAAATAATATTGGGGCTACCCACAATGAAACATTGGATCTAATATAGAATTTATTGAGTAGTTCATGTAATTACATTTTCAATTCGATTAACTCTGGGATACTCTTTCGATAAGGCGCTCTAGACACTAAGGTAGTTCCTAGCACCAGATCAATGGATAAATCTATATCTCTGCGGGGAGGTAGAATTGGTATTTATTCAGGAAATACATCTTTGAAGTCCCCGATGACTGGTAATTCATCGAAGTTTTTATTTTCTATATTTTTCTCATTTGCTTCAACATGAACAAAAAGTAGTTGATAGCCTTTTCTGGCACTCCTTTTCAGTTGTAATGTTGAAATTTTTCTAACTGAAATGGGTTTTGGTATGCCTTTTATCAACTGATTTATTCCTTGTGGATATACATAGCTCACTATTTTTTCTAGGCAGTTTGTTACAACTCTATGTTTTTCCATTCAATCCATACCTATTAATACATCATATGAACCTAAGGAGAGTATATTTAAGTTTACTTTAGTTGGACAACCATTCAAATCTACAGGACATTGTTTTACATGGCTAGTTAATTTTCTTTTCATGCCTGTTGCTAGTTGTACCAACCACGCATTGTTAAATTTTTCAACTTTTAGTTTACATTTTTCACAATCTGAGGACTAATATAACTAAGACTAGCCCCTGAGTCAATTAATACATAGGTAGAATGGTTCAATATAGTACCTTCAATCTCAATCATGGTGGATTGGTGCTCTGCCTACCTATCATCCAATGATGCACTTTATAACACCCTCCTTCCACCTCTACCCAAGTAACCGGCCAACCAACGTAAACATGTGACGAGAAGTTACTATGATATGATTTGACCTCCTAAGTCACCTTAATGAAGTGGAACCAACAAAAACACACCATAAAAACCTTCCACATCAGCAACAAGACTCTGAGGAACCATCCCAACCTCTTAGATAACCAACCCTTGGGTCCCACTGAGTTTTTAGACCATTTAACTCCCAGATGCTCCCTTGATATGGCCATGCATGCATCCAAAGGATTCTAGATGCTCCTCCGGCATGGTATGCCAACGTCTAGGGAATTTTCTGCCCAATATTGTGCCAATGTCCCCAGGATTCGAGCCACTTTTTCAGGCCCAAAACCCAGGTCACTGCCCAGAACTAAATGACACCTTCAAAACAAAAAGATAATAATGGAATGATGATACAAATGCAATTACTTAAACAAGAGCTTAAACAGACCCCTACTAGCCATGATATGCATTTCGTAAAACATATCACAAATGTGTAATCTACAGGTGTAAACAACAGATCTAAGCATAGGGGTCTCATACTCATCTGAGAATCACTAAGAAGCATTGATGCCTCAAATAAATAGTTGTGGTTTCATCCATTAGGCCATAGATACATTGTTCATTCATTTATTGTTAAAAACAAAATGAGAGCCATACATATCTATTGTCATAATACATGTTCATAACTAGCATAATAGCAACAAAAATACCAAGGAAACAACAACCATATGATCCACATATAAACCAGTACAATACTCATGAATAAAAAAGGAGAAATAACCTCATGTTAATGATACAAATACCAACCACTTGTGGGACTTCCATGAACCACCCGACCGTAGACATGGCTGAGCCAAATCTCTCTTCATCCAGTCACCCTCGTGCCATACTCCAAGAATGAATGTGGGATCTCATAAAACACATCAATCAAAAACCATCTAGGGTTTCTAGAGGCCAAACCACCTCAACCCATTAAATAGTGATTCCACCTCATGGTTAGACATCACAACTATCAACGGATTGGTCTCCACCCAAGCCTTCAAGCGCTCCAGAGCGTTTGTTCCAACCAAGGCTTCCAAGATTAGTAACTCAACCCACAACTTACTCTAGGCTTCTAGAGTATTTGTCCAATCAGGGCCTCCAAGACTAGTAACTCAACCCACCAAGGGCTTCGAGTGTGTTTGTCCAGCCAAGGCTTCCAAGACTAGTAAATCAACCCAAGCTGTTATCGAGCTTCCAAAGCATTTGTTTAACCAAGGCTTCCAGGAACTAGTAACTCAACCCAAGCTCAGGAAACATGAAAACCAACCAGAAAAATACAGAAATGAACCCACAACACCATGACTATCTAGGAAATGGCAAGGCTACGCAAATCCACTGTCAATCGAAGCAATCCTCCATGCCAGTGACAGGTCATGACCAATAAACCACATTCATATTCCATGCATGCCAAAACTAGTGAGGAAAACATACATGCAACTCGGTACCTGCAAGAAAAAATGTTGTAGTTGTTGATCCTAATGTCCTCTTGCGCTTTCCTACTCTTCATTTACCTTCTTACTCCAAAACTCCAAGTATGCCACACCCTCCAAGAGTGCTCCAAGATAACTCTAAGTGTCCAAGAGTATGAGAGAGAGAGAATAGAGAGAGAGCTCCAAAAATGAACTGAAAAAGCTCTATGTATTGATCTTCAGGAGCCTTTTTATTAATGAGGCCTATATTTTCTTCATTTTCCTCCTCACATATAACTTGTGACCTTTCAGCTCCCTTTTCTCCTAATTTCCATTATTTTCATAAATAAATGTGCCAAAAATGCCATTTTTCCTTTCCAAAGCCTTTGCCATTGCCTTTGCCAATTTGCTTAGCCATTAATCAATCGCAAGCAATCCCCATCACTATGTTTTTGCCAAACATTTAGCTTGGAATAAGTGTCACATTAACTGTGGTTATTATGTATCATTTGTTAACTTTTATTACCTGGAATTTTCACTAGGGTTGCTACACACTTACCTTTGGGATGTTCCTTGCAATATCATTTATTGTTGTTGCTTCATGTACTTCTTGTATATTTTGAAGTGACCTCAGGCTATGTGGGCAATACCTCAACGTGAGCTTCTCCACAACCCCAACACTTTAAAGGTTCCTTTTTTTTAACCCTGCATGTATTTTTATTATTCAGCTCCATGGGTTTTGACCCAGTATGAGAATCTGAAGGTTGGTTTGAATTACTTTTGTCGAACATATTCCGCTAGTCAACCCATCCAAAAATTTTAAGAGATGCATGGTTTTGTCTTTTTGTCCCCACTTCAGATTTTATGTCCTTACTTTGCCAAGAGATGCAGGTCCTTAATTTTTAAGAGATGTCGGTTTTTGTCCTTTTTTGTCCCCACTGCAGATTTAATATGGTTGGCAGCTTGATTAGTTAGTATTGCATGACTAACTATCAAAACTTATATGCATGAATCGATTTTGTTTAAATCTTATTGCAAGTTGTAAACAAGTTATTGTGGTAGTTTACTTCATAATGTTGGTTTGCTAGTGACAATATACTGTCGAATTGGGAATGTTTGGATTGTTACCATAATTGTTATTGACACTTACACATTAAAGATAAATCAGTGTCTTTGAATGATTAAAGTTTTGTTTAAGTTTCACATGCAAGAAAACTACAATGATTGCACAAGTGAATATTGGTTTAACCATTCATACCTATGATTTCAAGTTCTTGAAGGTGACAAAGAACTTGGATCACGATACAATAATGTTGTTAAAATGATTGATTTGATAGTTCTACTAGCTTATTGTTAGAACCAGTCGTAATCAAATGATGTTGATTACCTTGTTTGTTTAAACCTCATGACTTTACGAATTGATGACTCTATGATGATATTAGTTGGTTTTCATCTTATATTTAACAAATATGTTAATTATATATTTTAGAAATTCATTTAGTCTGTGTGCATATTGCGATGACAAAACATAGTAAATTTAATTAGAAAAGTCCATCATGTTGTGGAAACATGGTGTTTTCAATTCTCATTGCAAAAAAAATGGATGGTATTTGAGTTTATTGGAATTATTAGTTCGATTAACCAAGAGAAGGTTGTGTGAATAACTAGAATCTAGTAGTGTTTCTTAATGATTTTTTGTTAGATGTGTTATCACCTAGATTGAACCTCAGGCTAAAGGAAGGCAATTCCAGGGTAACCACAAACCATGCTTACCCAAGTAGCTAGCCCTACTAGACCAGGAGAGGGCTCTCTCCATAAGGATCTCAGCCAAGATGAATGGATTAGGAAAATGATATTAGGCTAGGTATAGTAGCACAAGGTTTGATTTGATTTTGAAGGGTTTTGCTGGATCAGGAGGAGCCAGACAGTTAGGGCAAGGAAATTAGGTCAAAATTGCAGAGTTTTGATGGGGCAAGGTAGGCACAAAGCTCAGTACTCTAGGGTTTTATGGGTGAGTTAATTTCAAGATAGGTGAGGAGCTAGAAAGAGCATGTAAGCAACATGGATTCTTCCTAAATTGAAGAAAACATAGACTGTGAATATTTTCCCAAAATAGAGCATAAATATTATGGGTTCTGCCTATTGACTTGAAAACATCCACTTAAAAAGTATGAGATGATGAAATGGAGTCAAAAATACGTTTTAACACATGAAAACATAAGAAAATTGAATTGAACATCATACCACATGGATCCCAAAGAAATAGATGCAACTTTTCATTAATCTCCTGCTAAAACTAATACAAAATGATGTCTACTCAAAACATAAGCATCCAGCTGATTCCAACCCTTTACAATGAGAAAGAAGAAGAAGATATAGACATTGAGTCAACCTCCTGCCATCCACAGGGGTTGAATCCCTAGGATGAGGAACTAAACCATCAAAAACTGAACAAGAAACTGGAATCTAGGCAACTAACAACTTGCCTCTAAAACGGAGGAAACTGATTCATTTGTCCTCAAGATAGCTTTTGATCTAATGAATATACCTTCTAGTAACTATTATACATCCTATTTACATGCCTAGTTACCATTTACATCAGTAAAACCATCATCCATGAGATAAAACTCAAAATTACAGTGATGGCACAATGAAGTGAAAATTCAGGATAAAATTGCCCTATGCGCAGCGCCCAAGATCTATGCATAGTGCTTTTTACAGGACCATTTTGGAGGACTTC
Source organism: Pinus taeda (assembly GCA_000404065.3). NCBI lineage: Eukaryota > Viridiplantae > Streptophyta > Pinopsida > Pinales > Pinaceae > Pinus > Pinus taeda. Next base: position 132,954 of record APFE030693931.1, read on the forward strand.
CAAGTGTCCAAATTGGGCCCAAAATAACTTGTTGTAAAGCCTATCTTGTCTACTTTCCAAATCGGCCTTTATTTTTCCATTTCGAGTTGATTTGACCCCTCAAAAACGTATTCTCCCAAGACTTCTTATGTGGCTCAAAAATAAGGCAAAAAGGTCATCTCTTGGGTGTTTTTTGACCTTTTGGTTGACCAGTTCTACTCTAAAATCTTAGCAAATGCATAGGGTGCATGTAAACATCATTGTGAATCCAATAATGCTGACCATTTCCTCATTGGATGCCCCTAGGAAAAGCGCAGCGCCAGTGGCACTGTGCATAAAGCCAAAATTTCTGTGTCAAAAATTACTAAATTCTCCAAGAGGCAAAAATTATTCAAAACTTACTCAAAATTTGTGGAGAAAACCACCATCAAGTGTCTTTGTTAGCCAAGGAAGCTTCAGCAAGAAACCTAAGCCTATCAACCTCCTTTTTTCCTTTGAGTGCTTGTTTTAGCCTTGTCTTGATTTGCTTGACCCTTATGCTGCAAATCTTATTCTGGGTCCTGTAATGGCGAGCCATGTGCCTGATGATTTGATTTTCCCTATTGGCCTTTTGTAGTAGCTTCTCCAAATGCAAATTGACCCTGTCAAGACAATTTTATCTATCCTCCTCAATCTCCTTCTCAAGCCTTTGTTTTGTAGTCAAGGTGGCTGGGGTTTCTTCTTCTTGCATTACTGACTTGCCTTTGTCACTTTGCCTCTTTGCTTTAAGAAGTTATAGCTCCATGAGGACTTGTTTGTCACTTAGCTTCTTGTCCTCTTGCTCAAGGTATGAAATAACATATTTCATTCTCTCCAAGTTGTCCATCAATGCTTGAATATATGCACCTTTTTTCCTTATGGTTATATTTTCGTTTGTTGCCTTATCTAGAGCCTCCAAGTCAACTATCCCAATGAGATGATGGATGTCTAGTTGTTCTGGTTCATCATCTTCCATCAAATCAAATTCCCTTTCCTCTTCATCATTGAGGCTTTCCCCTGGCATATTTTCCTTCCCTTTATGCAGCTGTTTCACTTGTCGTACCTATTGTGTTGATGAAGAAGGCAAAGCCCCTTCCACATTTTGTGGAGCAAGCATTTGTCTATGAGTTGATGAAGAAGGCAAGGCTTTTTCCACATCAAGTGGAGTAAACACTTGCCTATCTGTTGCAAACAACTTTCTAGCCCCTCTCTGATATGTCTTGTAGGCTTCTAGCTCCTCAACAGCTTTAGTCTCGTTAACCTTCTCATCTTTATTTACTTTGGCACTGCTTGAAGGTCTTTCTACTTCTTGAGGCTCTAGTGGAGGAATCTGAGGACCATTGAAGATGTCATTGGCAATGAATGTATCCCAGGTAATGTTGAGGAGATTGAGATGATGTAGCATAATCATCTGAATCAATGAATAGTGATAGATACTACTCATTTGCTGGGGGTATGGATTTTTCTATACAATGTAGGCCATCTTGTCAATGTTCCTAAATAAGAAATGCGAGATGTTCAACATTTTCACTCTTTTGAAGTGCATAATAAGCCTAATATGATAGGTGTACAATCTAGAAAATTTTCCCTCACATGTAAAATACTTCATAATGATCCTCATCATAGGGGCATACTTGTCTTCAAGGAACCTGGAAGGAAAGGTCCTCTTCTTTTCATTCCTTTACCTGGATTTGATGTATGGCTCATAGTAGTGCTCATCCAAATCTTGTGCCTTATACCATTTTTCCCCCACATTTGGAATTCTTGTAGCATCAACAATGATGGAGGATGAAACTATAAATGTCACCCCAACAAGAGTTACCTTGTTATCACGAAGACTGGTTACAAAAAGCCTGGTCAACTCAGGATGATGTCGAAATCTTTCCACCTGCTCACAAAACTCATAACACCCTAGATGCCTAAAACAAGAGGCAGTCATATGAGAAGGTTGTACCTCTGATGCTTGAGGTTCCTCTCAGATGATTCTGCCTCCCTTATGTGGTTTTCTCTGATGCTAAGGTTCATCTCCCAAACTTTCACTGCCACTATTTTCCTCCTCCTCATAATCTCTATCCTCTTTGTCCATGTTTGTTGAATTTTGAAGCTTTGAAACCTTGTTTAGAAGGTCTAAGTGGCAAAAAAGAAATTTGGATGATTGATAGGGTGGTTTTGGTGCTCGCTGGGCCTATGCACAGCGCCTTGCACAAGTGCACAACGCTCCGGGTCTATGCGCAGCGCCGTGTAAAATTGCAATGGCAAATCAGTCCTATGCGCAGCGCCTCCTCTTTGTTCAACCACCAATTGGCTTTAATTCCCTTTTCTCCTTCAACTCTCTTCCTTCTCTTTGTCAAATAAAAATCATGAATTTGGAAAAGGAATTTGAAATCTTATATAGAGGGTGATTTTGATTTTTCTTTAGAAAAAACCCACTTTCTAATGTTTTTGGAACTTTTTCTTTGTCTTCAAATCTTTGTTTAATACCTTTCTCTCTGTCTCTTTTCAGGCAGATGATGCTTGGATAGAACTGATTTCTTCAATGGTTTCATTTTCTTGCAGTAAGGAGAAATGCATGGGGTAGCTAGGAACACTTATTACATGAAATGAATTGAATTACGTCAAAAAAAATATAAATCAACTAAAACTACTCTGTTTTCATCTCAAAAACATGTTTTTGAGATTAAAATTACATTAGTGACATAAGCTCTTTGTACAATAATCATGACTTAATAGCAATCACTCTTTGTTTATTGGTCATCCTCATACTTTTGTTACCCCTTATTTACACTTGAAACTATGCTTTTGACCTTGGAAATGAACCCTAAGACCTAATGGAAAGGCAACTGCATTAACTATAAAAATAACATAACTAAAACCATAACTGAATGCAACAGGGAGATGGGTCAAAAAATGTACCTCATGAGGGAAGATTTGATTTTTTGAGAAGAATACAACCATCAGTGGACCATTTTGACATGACCTAGTGGAATGATCCAAAAAATTCAGTACGAGACACCTAAAATGAAAATGCAAAGAGCATATTTGATCCTTGATGGAAGTATGCATATACTGACACTAACATTGGCCTTATTAGGGATGGAAGCTCCTTGGAGGTGTCAAGAACACCGTAGACCAAGTGCCTAACTGATTGGGCCAATACGGTCAAACAAATGAAAAATTGAAAACTTTTTCGAAATTTTTGAAAAATGACTCGATACAAACTGAAGACTGACTCACAACCGACTCTAAACTGACTCAAAAACCAACTAAACTCAGCATAAATCATTTAATATTTATAGCCTTCACTTCGGGCCCCAAGCTCAAATGACATTGTACTTCAAAACTTGCAAGGAAAGCAATCTGGTATATACAATGACAATAAACAACTTCAGCAAGCTGCATCAAAAATAGTAGTGTTTCAGGAGCCTACCATTCACTGGTCCTCTTCAACATTCTTGACCATCCATTTCCTTTAATAAAAATGCATTATATCCTTGATAGGCTGAGATTTTATACGGTCCTTTCCATAGATTGTCAAACTTACCATGTTTCCCTTTTTCTTCATTTCGTGCAACCCATCACAACACTACGTCTTCCAGCTAAAACTTTTCTCCCTTGGTTTTGCGATCATAAATTTTCTTTATCTTCTCTTGCAGCCGAAAGTGTTTTGAGAAACCTCTTCTCTTGTTTGTTGAAGGTGAATCATTTGATTGATCCGACGCTGAATATCATCTTCTTCATTGATGGCTTCTTGCAATAATCTCATGACCGGGACTGCAAGGGATGTGGGAAACACTGTATCAGCACCATAAACCAATTCAAAAGGCAAAATACCTATTGATTTCTTATTGCTCACTCTGTCAGCCCACAAAGCATTAACAAGCTTTCGATGCCAATTCTTTTTGTTTGCCTCCAACATCTTCTTAATAATGTTTACCAAGGATTTATTTGAAGACTCAGCTAGTCCATTTCCCTGTGGGTAGTATGTTGTAGAATGACCCAATGTGATGTTGTATTTGTTGCAAAACTCAACCATTCTCTTCAACTTAAATGTTGCTGCATTATCTGTAATAATCTTGTGAGGGCAACCAAAACGAGACAAGATATTGGACTCTAAAAACTAATAATTACTATGTCTGTAGATTTCCTTGTCGAAATGTTTTCGATCCATTTGGTGAAGTAATCGATAGTTGTCAAAATCCATCTGTGTTGTGCTGATGATGTAGGATGAATTTATCCTATGAAATCAAGCCCCCACTGCTGGAAAGGTGCATTAACTACAACTGGTTTCAAAGGAAGAGGAAGCAACTTCCTTTTTCCCTAAAAAACTTGACATTCGTGGCAACTCATGATTGTCTTATATAAATCTGAAAATAAGGATGGCCAATAATACCCTGCTCTCAAAATTTTATTAGTTGTTGTTTTCCAAAACAAGTGACCCCACAATATCCTCTATGAAAATCATTCATTACCTGCTAAACTTCACTTTCAACCAAACAATTAAGGAGAACCCCTCCTGGATCTTTCCAATAGAGAGCACTATATAAAATGTAGAATTTTGCAGACCTTAGTTTTAGTGATCTACCTTTACTTCTCGACATTCCAGGAGGAGGAGAAAGACTCTGAAGAACATATACTATATCGGAATACCAAGGTGAGTTGAGAAACATCTCTGATACCTGAATGAGTGTTGGGTCCCTATAATACTAGTGATTACCCCATTACTATTGTAGTTATACCCATTATTAATATTGTTGTTCCCCTATTACCCCCATATTGTGATTACTGTGCCCCATAGAATCCCTCTATTGTTATTTTTGTGGCTTTATATTATTATTGTTAGGTCGGCTAGATTATATTGTGACTCCTTAGACTCCTATATATAGAAAGGAGGTTTTGTCATT
>APFE030693931.1:144279-168328 GCA_000404065.3 Pinus taeda
ATTTGCTAATATGTAGTCCTCATCCTTTAGAATGTCGGAAATTTCTGCATACTCCTCATCTTAGGTCAGAAATATAGGTATACCATCAGCTGTGAAGAAGTGATTTGTTTCAAATACCGGATCTTCCTCCTCTTCTTCTTCCATTCCTTGAACATAATTCTATTGTAAGGGAGTTTTGATCTATTTTTCTTGTTGCGCTGGTTGTTCCGGTGATTTTTGCTCTCTTTGCTTGATTTGGAATTGGGGTTGCTATTGCCCTCTAAATTTTGGGTTCCGGATCTGTGGTTCACGTCTGTCTGTGGTGGACAACAAGTCAACCATACTTTCCATTGTTTGAATCAATGTATCCATTTTTACATCTGAAGTAGATGCTTCTTCTTTCATGGTCACTCTTTTCTCTGATCTCATTCTTGCTCGTTTGGCCAGCAAGTTCGCTTCTACACTCACAACATTCTTTTGCATGTCTTCTAGAGTTGTAGGATCATGTTCATGCAACTGATATGCCATATCAGCATCAAATCCATCTGGAAATTTAAGTAAAGCCAATCCCTCTGGCGGTTTGATATTGGCAGGGATAACATTGTACATTGCATTAAATCTTACACAATAGTTTTGCACACTCTCGCCAACATTTCTTTTGATGTTCTCAAATTCAAAAAAATTTGAAGGGGATTCTTCTTTACCTCCCATCAATCTAGGAACTGCCTCTAGAGGATGGGTAGAGTAGTGATAGAAGCTGTCGGTAGGGCTCTGAACCATTTTTGAACTTCTCCTCCAAAACTTTGTACAAACAGCGTCATCATCACATCTTCAATTTCAAATCCATGGAGGTCAAAGAAATCATTCATATTGTCTACATGTTGTTGACTGTGATGGTTTGGGTGTCGTCAAAGAAAGGTATTTTGGTTTGATAATCAGGGGGCATGGTACCAGGATTTTGAGGAAAAACAAGGGGTGCATATCCGATAGCCATAACTGGAGGTGGGGGAGGTGTGGACTTAAAACAAGGATTGGGATATTCGGTATACTCGAAGGGGGATTAACGATAGCTTGAGTGGTGTGAAAAATTTGTGAAGAAGAAGGTAGTGGGTGAGAGATAGTTTAAGTGGTAGTAGATACAAAGGAGATATTTCGAAAATTCAAAGATGGCCTATGAGTCTTATTTTGCACCCAAGAGTTTAAATTTGAAGAGACGTTCTGCAAATGATCAAGAGTGTCAATAAGTTGTGACCCTGATTTGTTTTGTGAAAACAAGTCTTCAATGGGGTTATGAAGAGATATAGAGGAATCAACAATTGTTTGATCAAGACAACTCAAAGATTTAATGCGAAATAAACTCTACTCAAAATTAATATCAAACTCAATGTCTTGCAAAGTGTTTAACCTTCCGAGGAGTGAATTAACTCGAGGAATGAAATGCTCACTTGATTGTCTCCAGCTAAACTAGATTTCTCTGCAACTTTCTTAGATTTTCGCCCAATTTTATGAGGATCACTGACAATGGTTGGAGGATTCAGATCTGGATTGGAATGGTGTACTTTCGGGAAGCCAATATGTCTAATTTTGAAATTTTATATATTGCATTACAACTTTCCAATTAAGCCTATTAAATTCTAAAAATCATCATCCACAAGCTTAAGAATTCAAATGAAACATTTTACTGGGGTGATTAACTTCTGATCTTTCGTTTCCCCAGTATGGTCGCCACTATGTTATCACCTGGATTGAACCTCAGGCTAAAGGAAGGCAATGCCAGGGTAACCACAAACCACGCGTAGCCAAGTAGCTAGCCCTACTAGGCCAGGAGAGGGCTCTCTCCATAAGGATCTCAGCCAAGATGACTGGATTAGGTAAATGATATTAGGCTAGGTATAGTAGCACAAGGTTTGATTTGATTTTGAAGGGTTTTGCTAGATCAAGAGGAGCCAAATAGTTAGGGCAAGGAAATTAGGTCAAAATTGTAGGGTTTCGATGGGGCAAGGTAGGCACAAAGCTCAGTGCACTAGGGTTTGATGGGTGAGGTGATTTCAGGACAGGTGAGGAGCTAGAAAGAGCTTGTAAGCAACATGAATTCTTCCTAAACTGAAGAAAACATAGACTGTGAATATTTTCCCAAAACAGAGCATAAATATTATGGGTTCTGTCTATCAACTTGAAAACATCCACTTATAAAGTATGAAATGAAGAAATGGATTCAACAATGCATTTTAACACATGAAAAAAAAAACTGAATTGAACATCATACCACATGGATCCCAAAGAAATAGATGCAACTTTTCATTAATCTCCTACTAAAACTGATACAAAATGATGTCTACTCAAAGCATAAGCATCCAGATGAGTCCAACCCTTTACAATGAGAAAGAAGAAGAATATATAGACATTGATTCAACCTCCTCCCATCCTCAAGGGTCGAATCCCTAGGATGAGGAACTAATCCATCAAAAACTGAACAAGAAACTAGAATCTAGGCAACCTAACAACTTGCCTCTAAAAGGGAGGAAACTGATTCATTTGTCCTCAAGATAGCTTTTGATATAATGAATCTACCTTCTAGTAACTATTATCCATCCTATTTACATGCCTAGTTACCATTTACATCAGTAAAAACATCATCCGTGAGACAAGACTCAAAATTACAGTGATGGCACAGTGAAGTGAAAATTTAGGATAAAATTGCCCTATGTGCAGTGCTTTTTGCAGGACCATTTTGGAGGCTTTCCCGGTGTCTAAATTGGGTCCAAAATAAATTTTTAGAAATACTATCCTATCTACTTTCCAAATCTTCCTTTATTTTCCCATTTGGAGTTGATTTGACCCCTCAAAAACGTATTCTCCCAAGACTGCTTCTGTGGCTCAAAAAGAAGGCAGAAAGGTCATGTTTTGGGTGTTTTTTTTACCTTTTGGTTGACCATTTCTGCTCTAAAATCTTAGAACATGCACAAGGTGCATGTACTCATTATTGTGAATCCAAAAATACTGACCATTTCCTCATTGGATTCCCCTAGGAAAAGTGCAGTGCCAGTGGCGCTGCGCATAGAGCCAAAATTTATGTGTCAAAAATTGCTAAATTCTCCAAAAGGAAAAAATTCTTCAAAACTTACTCAAAATGTGTGGCGAAAACCACCATAAATTGTCTTGGTTAGCCAAGGAAGCTTCAACAAGAAACCTAAGCCTATCACCCTCATTTTTTTCCTTTGAGTTCTTGTTTTAGCCTTGTCTTCATTTGCTTGACCCTTATGTTGCAAATCTTGTTCTGGGTCCTATAATGGCGAGCCATGTGCCTAATGATTTGATTGTCTGTGTAGATTTTCTTCTGGATTCATTGCATTCAATTTCTTTTTAGATCGACGTTTCGAACCCGTAACGGTGGTTCATCTTCAGGATGTGAAAGAATTGATTGAAAGGCTGATCTTATTTGTCAAATATATATAGATGCATGAGATGCTTAGCCTCAATCTCTGCATCTTTTCAAGAATGTAAGGTTAGTCTTCTTTTTCGTTGTGTCATTCAAATCTACAAACTTCTTTCAAAATATCCCTTCCGTATTGGGTGAGTATTTTGTCTTTGAGGTTTCTGTGAGTCTCATGTTTCTATTGGGTGACTATTTTGTCCATGTTGGCCTTTTGTAGCAACTTCTCCAAATGAAAATTGACCCTATCAAGCCAATTTTCTCTATCCTCCTCAATCTCCTTCTCAAGCCTTTGTTTTGTAGTCAAGGTAGCTAGGGTTTCTTCTTCTTGCATTACTGACTTGCCTTTGTCACTTTTCCTCTTTGCTTTGAGAATTTCTAGTTCCATGAGGACTTGTTTGTCACTTAGCTACTTGTTCTCTTACTCAAGGTATGAAATAACATACTTAGCTCTTGCCAAGTTGTCTATCAATGCTTGGATCTGTGCATCTTTTTCCCTTATGGTTATATTTTCATTTGTTGCCTCATCTTGAGCCTCCAAGTCAACTATCTCAATGCCATGATGGATATGTGGTTGTTCTGGTTCATCATCTTCCACTAAATCAAATTCCCTTTCCTCTTCATCATTGAGGCTTTCCTCTGGCATATTTTCCTTCCCTTTATGCAGTTGTTGCACCTGTTGTACCTATTGTGTCGATGAAAAAGGCAAAGCCCCTTCCACATTTTGTGGAGCAAGCATTTGCCTATGAGATGATGAAGAAGGCAAGGCCCCTTCCACATCAAGTGGAGTAAACACTTGCCTATCTGTTGCAAACAACTTTCTAGCCCCTCTTGATATGTCTTGTAGGCTTCTGTCTCCTCAATAGCTTTAGTCTCTTTAACCTTCTCATCTTTCTTTACTTTTGCACTGCTAGAAGACCTTTATGCTTCTTGAGGCACTAGTGGAGGAATCTGAAGACTATTGAAGATGTCATTGGCAATGAATGTATGCTAGGCGATGTTGAGGAGATTGAGATGATGTAGCACAATCATCTTAATCAAGGAATAGTGATAGATACTACTCATTTGCTGGGGTATGGCTTTTTCTGTACAATGTAGGCCATCTTCTCAATGTTCCTGAATAAGAAATACAGGATGTTCAACATTTTCACTCTTGTGAAGTGCATAAGAAGCTTAATATGATAGGTGTACAATCTAGAAAATCTGCCCTCACATGTAAAATAATTCATAATGATCATCATCATAGGGGCATACGTGTCTTCAAGGAACCTAAAAGGAAAGGTCCTTTTCTTTCATTCCTGTACCTGGATTTGATGTATGCCTCATAGTAGTGCTCATCCAAATCTCGTGCCTTAAACCATTTTTCCCCCACATTTGGAATTGTTGTATCATCAGCAATGATGGAGGATGAAATTGTAAATGTCACCCTGACAAGAGTTACCTTGTTATCACGGAGATTGGCTACAAAAAACCTGGCCAACTCAAGATGATGTTGAAATCTTTCCACCTGCTCACAAAACTCATAACACCCTAGATACCTGAAACAAGAGGTAGTCATATGAGACGCCTGTAACTCTCTGATGTTTGATAGTTCCTCTATGATGATTCTGCCTCCCTTACGTGGTTTTCTTTGATGCTAAGGTTCATCTCCCAAACTTTCACAGCCACTATTTTCCTCCTCCTCATAATCTCGATCCTCTTTGTCCATGTTTTTTGAATTTTGAAGCTTTTAAACCTTGTTTAGAAGGTCTAAGTGGCAAAAAAACAATTTGGATGATTGATAGGGTGGTTTTGGTGCTTGTTGGGCCTATGCGCAGCACTCCGGCTCTATGCACAGCACCTTGTACAGTTGCGCAGCACTCTGGCTCTATGCACAACGCCGTGTAAAATTGCATTGGCAAATCGGTCCTATGCGTAGCGCTCCATCCCCATGCGCAGCTCCTCCTCTTTGTTCAGCCACCAATTGGATTTAGTTCCCTTTTCTCCTTCAACTCTCTTCCTTCTCTTTGTCAAATGAAAATGATGAATTTGGAAAAGGAATTTGAAATCTTCTATAGAGGGTGATTTTCATTTTTCTTTAAAAACCCACTTTCTAATGTTTTTGGAACTTTTTCTTTGTCTTTAAATCTATGTTTAATACCTTTCTCTCTTTGTCTCTTTTCAGGTGGATGATGCATGGATAGAATTGATTTATTCAATGGTTTCATTTCCTTGCAGCAAGGAGAAATGCTTGGGGCAGCTAGGAACACTTATTGCATTAAATGAATTGAATTACATAAAAAAAAAATATAAATCAACTAAAAATACTTTGTTATCATCTCAAAAACATGTCTTTGAGATGAAAATTGCATTAGTGACATAAGCTATTTGTATAATAATCGAGACTTATTAGCTATCACTCTTTGTTTATTGGTCATCCTCATACTTTTGTTGCCCTTTATTTACACTTGAAACTATGATTTTGACCTTCAAAATGAACCCTGAGACCTAATGGAAAGACAACTAGCTTGACTATATAACTGAATGCAACAGGGAGATGGGTCGGCAAATGTACCTCATGAGGGAAGATTTGATTTTCTGAGAAGAAGACAACCATCAATGGACCATTTTGACATGACCTAGTGGAATGATCCAAAAAATTCAGTATGAGACACCTAAAATGAAAGTACAAAGAGTAGATTTGATCCCTGATGGAAGTATGCATATATTTCCACTAACAAGATTCATATGTGTAAATGAAATGACATGTTGCATGAGTTAGAAAATATGGAAATGACAATGATTAAAGTATTTTTCCCTTAACTGTTGTTTTGGAAAAACAACTTATGGAAACTTTGTTTTAACATCTGGAGGATGTATCCTTACTTGTTATATTACTTTCAATATATAGAAGAATGTTACAATAGGTTGTTACAAAATGTAATTACAAAATGTTTTTTATGGCAAGTACCAGGACCAATACCTTTCTACGTGCTGACATGTTGAAAACTTAGATGTATGTGAAAGTGAAATGCATCTTGAGTGTATTTGGCAAACGTTTTGTGTGTAATAGTATTTTAGTAGAAGGTATGGTTTTACTAAAAAATGTTGTGACTAATATTGCTAATGTTATTAAGCGGGGGTGGCTTAATGGCAGCATAAGAACCTATGAAAGGTTAAATGTTGCAATACGAATGGCAACCACAAGTGAGAAAGTATAATGTTATGGTATGAAAGATATGATAATATTTTTTCTAAGTTGTATTATTGTTATTATGTGAAAATTTGGAATGTACACCACCTGCATGACATACAATTATTTCCTGTAAATTTACTTTTATATATTTTGGGACCCATGTTGAGGGTCAAGTAAGAATGAGTGATGTACATATATGATAATATGCAAATGGTTAGTTATGTAAATTACAGTGGGAAAATGTGCTAAAGAGAATTTCACCTGCCAAAGAGTTATGGATAGTTTTGAAAGGCCAAGGAGGCCGAAACAGTGAGCTAGTAACCTCTAACTTCCTCATAAACCAAAGAAATATTCGTGGAACCATTAAATAAAAGATAGGACATTGTCAAGGTAATAGGAAGTATGCTACCAAGAGGAATCCTATATTAGCCCTAGTAAGCTCATTGTCAAAGAAATGTTCAAGATGTGAAAATGGATCAATATGTATGTGGAAACCAGCTCCCATTGGTTGGGAGAAGCATTTTTTTGCCACTGTGGTTCTCACAACAGAAAAAATTAACCAATTGATTATGTGTTGTGTTAAAAATGAATTTTTCTATATGATTATGTGTTGTCTAGGTAAATCCTCTCGGTAGACAGAGACGATCCATCTAGCCCAATAAGTGGGACTAGAAACCTACGTGACAATCTACAAGACGCTTCCTAAACCACAATCGAAACGAGAGAAGAGAAAGAAGACCTACCTTGTTCTGATGCTATAATGCGGTCCTTTGTTGAAGATCTTGATCTCTCGCTCCTCAGGCTCAACTCTACTACTCACAGTGTTTGAATACCTGCACAAGAGATTTGTTGATGATGTTGGACCCACCAACATTCAGGGGATCTCCCCAGTATGAAGTCCCAACTATACCTCACACTGTTTGGTGTAGGAGTCCCATCTACTACGATGGCCCGATTGCCATTATCTTAAAGGTTTGCCTTAGCTCTTGCTTGTCATCACATGATAGTGGTCTTCTTTGTCTTCGAACAATGAGGTCCGCGTGCCTGGTGTGTGCTTAGTGTTACTTGTGTCAAGGTTCTTTCACCGCAGAGGGAGACGATGAAAGTGAGTCTCAAGTCAAATGGGAATATTATCAACTCCGTCAGAGACACATAACATAATAGGACATGCATAACTTCTGGCGGAGTAGTCCACACAGATGCGGCAGTCGCAAACACACAGTGAATGGATAGTGCATACAACACTCAGCGGAGTAGTCCACACGAGTGTGATAGTCGTTATAACAATTTTTGGGAAAGGTTTTGTCAAGTGTCCAGCAGGATAGCCCACACGGGAGAGACAAAGTTAACAACTTGTACAACACATTTTCATAAGTATATGTATTAGAAAAACCAAAATAGTTCAACTATTTTAACACAGGTTAAAGCAACATGCATTACAAGTGTCCAAAGAATAGTCTTATAAACCAATACAATACATGTGTGAAAATATGTTGGCCTGTTATCAGGATTTTGAATTAAGTGAAAGTTCTAAGACACGTCGGTACACCATACATCACTAACCGTGATAGTGTGGCGTTGGAGCAACTGCTCGCTCCTTAAACAAAAGACTACAGACTCTCACGGCTATGTGGGAGGAGCCAAGGTGAAAAGTATTATGCATGTAGAAATGAGGGGTATTTATAGCCAAGGGTAAAAATGGCCCTTGTGACTATTCGACTACGCTCATGACTGTTTGGCTTACATGACTCTTCAAATTTACTTGTGGGTCTCTTGGACTTCTACATTACATTACATTGATTACAATAGTATGGCCCACAATAGTGATATGGTTGAGATGACTCATGATATGACTCGACACGATAGAGATGGTATGTTCATGTTGTTGTTGGTGTGCATGTCGAGTTGCAGTGTTTCTGAGTGATGGATGTGCTCTTGGTGTATCATAGCTTCACTTCCACATGGCAAGTTGTGTGGAGTCTTTGATAGTCTAGGTGTTCGCTTGGTGTTGTATGTGCACGTTGCTCCTTTGCTTGTACTTTGGCATGCTTCATGTGTTCCTCTGTTCACAAACAAATCTCCTCGCATGCATTCCTTGTTCATCCATTCATGAAATAATCTCCTCGAATGCACTCCTTGTTCATCACGTTCATTATCGCGTCATGTCTTATCCATGTACCTATATCTGCAATCACTCATGATGAGATGACATCATATCCAGAAATCTCCTAGTCTACCATTATGCATTATCGTTCACTTTCAGATGCATGTGACCGGGAGAAAGGACAAGGCTCTAAAACTGCACAAGGCATATTTCAAGTCGGGATGCGAGCTCCGGGCACTATTCATGAAAATTATGCAGAGGTCACTGGGAGGCTGAGATGGGAAATCTAGATCAGCAGTGATTGTCCGCGAGATTTCGCCTAGCTAGAGGGAACATCTATGCAATTTTTTCAAGTAGACAGTGCAGGCAGTAGAGGGAGACTAGCAATGAAAACTATGCAATTTCTTCGGGAAGCTGGCAACGAGCAACGGGAGGCTGCTTGGAAAAATTTTACAATGCTGGGAGACTAACCTGCTAGACATCATTACGCATTTTTTGAGTTGAGCGGGATGTTGGGACGCTGGGGGACTGCTCACAAAAGCTGCACAGTTTTCCAGGTGAGTAGTAGGTCAACTCACTATGTGATTGGCTGGAAAAACTACGTAATTTTTTAGGGCAGTGTAGTGACAGACACATGATGTCTATTTGGCATGTCTGCGTAATTTCTTTAGTCAATGGAATGGGGCATGCTTGGCAGCTTCTACACAATTTTTTGGAGGAGTGAAGCCCGGGGTCACTACCTGGTCAAACTCTCTGGTTGACCAGCTGGAGGCTTAATTGATGTGCTCACGGGGCAGCGCAGATTGAAATTGCTTACTGGGAAACTTTTGTGTTGTTCTAGGAGGCATTCGGTTGGGTCAATTCCAGGATTGCGCAGTGCAAAATGCCTGGGAAGTAGCCTCAAGCTCTATGCAATTCTGGGTAGCAGTGCATGATCACTGAGTGTTGAAACTACGTAATGCAGCTCAACGGATCTCCAACTATTGGAGGATGGTCTGGTTGACAGAGTTTAAAAGAAAAATACCAAGTATGTGAACGAGTGACTTCGTATATGCATGACCTTGCAAACACACATTCAACATGACTTGACGACAAGACGCCTCCAACCATCATGACAACATACACTCAGTGTGATTGACCGATGGTGCAAGCAAAAAGCACGACACTTGTGATAATTCATTGAAATACCATGATGATACTTGCACAACAATGCATACAGCTTCATGTGTGAGTGCAACATAAGTTTACATAGCGGACACAACTTGTACACACGAAGGTGGACCTTATGCATGTCCAGAACATGGCTGCAAGCATGACACTCTGACCAACATGCAAAAAGATTTTCGATGAATGGTCAAGTGAAGACGGTGGAAAGACTCAACCTGGGCATGGGATGGGCCCAAGTGCTTGCAAACATCAAGGAAAAACTCAAGGAAGGCTCTGAAATTGGATGCAGACCAAAATTTTGGAGGGTGTTGCAGCCGCTACAACACTTGGTGACACAGGTTGAACTCCAGCTTCTTTGTTTTGGTCGATTGACATCACAAGGCCTTGGTATTTTAGGGAGTATTGAATCGATTTGTGGGTTACTTCGGCTTCCCCACTTACCCCATGGACAAACATGGTTCACCCTTCGCCAACTCAGTTAAACACAACAACAAGTTTCGGCTCGATCACAGTGTTTCAAAATTGGGAAGGGTAGTTTGGCTCGTGAGTTAAAAAATTTCAAAGTATAATTTTTCATCTCTGGTGTTGCTCTACTGCCAGTAGGCCTAGACAATACCCCGGTAGAGTCACGCTGGAACACATGCATTTCACCACTGCCAGCGAGTGTTGAGTGATAAAAGGTGTCTTTTTAACTCCGAATTATCTTCACATTAGTTATCAATCCGGGTAAGACTTTCTATTTCAAGAGTGTACAGAGTATGTGGCAGTTGTTTACTCAAGAGTAATGCTTCCAAATTGCAGTACAGTTCTTTCAAATACAAGAGTAAATGGATGTAGCTAGTGAACTCTAATTACAATTAAAAGAAATCTCAATTCGCTAATGAAACCAAATCAGACATTCGTTCCAGTATCAATCAAGAATACAATAACAATAACTCATTTCTTTTTTAACTAATTGATTTTCCAAATGAAATTTCTAATATTAACAGCAGGGATCTCGGTCTGAGAGCGTAGACAGTAGTATTCAATACTCGTTACAGTAGAGAATCTCAAGATAGCACACTGAGCTAAATAACTGGATTGGAAACAATAATAATAGAACGTTGAACTAAATAACTAAATCTGAAATAACAATAACAGAGTGTTGAAGGAGATAACTAGATCGGAGATAATAACAACTTGAATCAATATTACTCCAGCATGTAAAACAGAGTAATCTCGTTAAGACTGGAAATAAGAAATAGCAAAGCGATGCGATTACAGTAAGTGGAAATCAAACCAAACAATCATACGGCGGAAATCATAAAAGAATGGTACAGGAACAACAAGTGAATCCACCGGGGCCGGGACCTTAGCCGCCAGTGAACACCACTGAATTACTTCAGTAGATGAGAAGGAACAGCAACTACTTTATATATTAATCATTTCAAAATAGTTACATCCAGTTCGTACTCTGCTTTAATTGCAAGAGTCGATGATCAAAGTCACAAATACAATAGTAATTCTCGAATAATGTCTCTCCCGCTCTGCTTACAATTGTTGCCTTTTATAATGGCAAAGAGGTAAAAGGATAAATAGTAACACCGATCCCTCAGAATCAAGAGATCCTAAGGGATTTGCGCAATCTTCTAACTTTAGTCATCTTTCCCTCCTTGTGGTAGTCCTTTGATTTGCTTTGCTTTTGTCCATAACTGCACGCTCCATCCTTGGCTTGCTTGTCTTTTCTCTATCCCTTAGATGAGGAATAATAGTTGTCCCATTTCGTCTTTTTCCTGCACAAAGAGGGATAACAGTCAGCTAAATCGCGATGATAGATAATTTCCTCATTTTTACCATAATCCTTTGATATATTATCATTTTAAGATGTAAAAGGGGTATAACTAAAGAAAAGGATGATGAAATAAATAATATATGCATACCTTTTCCATGACTCAACATACTCCCCTGCTTACCCTTATTCATGTCCTTATGAAAACCATATAGTTTGTATGCAGAGTAGTCAAGGAATAGGTTGGAGAAGGAATGTCATGAAGTGGCCTGAACCCATGATTGTTGGCCAAGGTTTCAAAAATGTGTCCTATCTGTCCTTCAGGTAATTCATATATATCTTTATAGCCTTCTACAGGATACCAGACAATAGGACTCTGGAACCAATAGCCTAGCCAGTATGGGCCTTCCCTCAAGATGAGGTTGCTATAAGTAACAAAGTGATCTGCAGCAAATTTAAAGTTTTTATAGTTAAATGGTTCTCGGTCCTGTACATTATGATTGGAAACTATCCATCTGAATTTAGCTACAACCAAGGAGCTGTCTTTAATAGAGATAAAATACTCTACCCCCTGTTGGACAATTTCTTTGTGAATGGGCCCTAAGATCTGGATTACTCCTTCCTTTTTCATCAAACTTTTGTGTGTGACCAGCGTTTGCAGTGATTTCTTCGATTCACCTCTGACCCAAAGATCCAATCCATTTTCCTGCCTCTGGAATGTATTATGGGCTTTAAACCATTTCAATTGGTTAACAACAAATGAAATGAAGGCTTGAAATTATACATCCCCCACAAAAGGGCTGGGATTCTTCTCCAATTCTTCTTCCAATACAAAATTATGCAAGTAAAACTCACAGAGTCATCATTGAACTTTCACTCCATGGTGTTTACAGCAGTTTACAAAATCTTCAACAGTCTTCGATTCTATGGGTTTCCCTGCCTTGACAACCTTGATTTTTAGTTGTAAATAACTTTCTAACAAAAATAAAGCGTAGTTATTGGTAGGGGACTTGCATGCTAAAACATCCATGTATAGTGAACAAAGAGTATCCATTTGATGCATGATTGTTTCCAATATGATCTTTATTTTCTCAATTCTTTCTTCTGCCCTTCGATATTTATCGAAGGCCTCACTTTCCGACGCGTTGATATCCCACAGTTGCCTTTGTAATTCTTGGTATCTTTATTGGAGAACAGTTTCTTCCTCAAGCCTTTCTATGGTCAGTCGAGCCTGTGCCAGATTTTCTTGAAGATTTGTTATATAAGGGTCGTTGCACATCAAAATATCTTTGGCTTAGATATCTGTCTGGGTGTCCAGGCTATTGGAGGGTATCACCTCCATTTGAACAGCTACATTACAAAAATGTACATTTTCTATTTGGGCAACCGCTTCTTTAACAGTTGCATGATGTTCCTTATCAATTTGAATGAATATGGGCTAAGTTTGAGTCCCAGTAACCTTTGTATCATGAAATTCAATATGAATGGTTGTGTTCACCGTTCCTGGGGTTCTACTTGAAACTTTCCCCCTTTTTAATGTCCTTATCTTTTGCCGAAGTCTTTTAATTAATTTTTGCAGCATTTGTTGTTCCTTTCTAAACCTTTCAATTTTTCTTTTTCTCTTTTTGGGAGGAACAGTTGTTTCACTAACCATTTCTATTCTTAGCGAGCTCGATTGCTCACCTGGGCTTTGCTCTCCAAGGGTTGTGTCTTTGCCCTGACTAGTTTCTGTTTCTCCTATTTCGCCCACATCTTTTGTGTTCAAATTGACCCAACTAGGTTCTTCTGGCTGTGTACTCCTGGTTTGGTCTACCTCTTCCTGAGTAACTTCTACCCCTGTTTCCTCCTCACCAATTATGTTTTCCGTCATGCTCCTACTGTGGGCAGAGTTTTCTTCCAATTTCTCTACTTCAACATTAAGCTTGAGTGGGCTTTCGGGTTGTATAAATTCACTCATATTGGCCAAAATTTGGGCCAATTCAACATCATGTAATAATTCTTGTGGTGGACTTGTGCTGGGAGTTAAGGGAAGTTTTGTTTCATCCCTCTCCTCTTCACCAGTATGCTCTATTTCCTCCTCAAGTTTTGACTCTTGGTTATCTCTTCCTTCCAGCTGTAAGGGTTGCTCATTTGCAGGGCTAGATAGTTCTAAGGGTTAGCTACTGCTACCCTGGAGGTTTTCAATTGTTCCCAAGCTTGTCTTGGCAGAGCATCTGTGTTTTTGTGGTCTGTTTGTTGTGCTAATATTCCTTTTCCTTTTTGGAGCAGGTAAGGCTAACGCCCCTCTATAGTAAACACTAGTTCTTTCCAACTAGTTTGCTGTTGGGCAAGGTTGTAGCTTACTATCAGCCTAATTAAACAATGATGACTTACAACAATCTCTATATGCGGGGATTTCTTTATGCTTTGAGCAGCGTCATGCAACAAGAAATTCAAATATGCGGGCAAGTTTACAAAACATTTATGTTTTAAACTGCTGATAATTTAAGGTGGTGTGGCCTTACCACATATTTTCTTCCATCGCATGTGATATAGCTCTGAACAACTCTAGCCAACTCTGTCCATGGTTCTCCCAGAGAAGAAGGTTGAACTCCTTTGCCTTTGACAATCAGATTTTGTCCCTCATCTCGAAAGGCGGCAATGGTGTCTTGTAGCCTCAATTTTTTATGCGTTCATATGGGTCTGACTGTTGGTAATCTGGATGCCTTAGCTATTACTGCATCTGTTACTGTCATTCCCCTTCCTCTTATTATAGAACGATCATCCTATAAATTCTGTAAAAAGTCGATAACAATGGTTTCATTAGGTCTGTTGCAGTCATGTAAAATATGCAACCGATCCGACCTGTACTAGAATTTCTCAGGCAGCATTGGAAACAGCTAGTATCAGTGGCTCCCTGCGCACTGATCATCCTCCCATTTTGTCTGAATTCTGCACATTGTTAGCTTAACACTGGTAACACAACAATACATAGAGCCAGCAATGGAATAATAAGTTGTTAATATGGATAATACTTTTTGAACATAGATACTATTAAAAACTTGCTATTATGGGAGATCATGTAGCTCGGTACAACCAAATAAACAACTGACACGCATGCAAAAGTGCTTTGGAAGTCACCCGCGCCCACCTTTAAAATGATAGGTCGCCTTTGACCAGTTAAATGAAGGAATGACATACTGGCGGTAACGTACAATAGTGGTAAAAATGGCAAGGTATACATATTTATGATAAGATCACAAAATAGCAGGTTGTTGAAATCGATGCATAGAATGAAAATTATGAATAAGTGTGGAGATGCCATGGAGTGATTAGAAAAGGGAGAAAGGACATCTGATGTGGGTGAGATGCTATGCGGTCATTATTCCACTTAAACTGTTATGATTTACTTTTTAAATGATATCTCATGCATAAAGGTTCAAAAAATGAATTAGGAACATAATCACTCTGTAATAAAGATAAAGAAATAAGAAAAGGGAGTTATAATCACTATTGATGTTGAAAATATGACTCCAATACCATCAGCAAAGCTTCTGTTGCCCACGGGGGTTTATAACCTTGAGAGAGTTTCTTTTTCACCCTTTGGAACCATGATCCTTTATGTATAATTAGGAAAGTGCCTTGTGATGTCAAAATGGAGGCCATTGTGCTGGCTTGGTGACCAGATGGATCACAATGCCATTCACTAGGAAGGAGTGAAAGGTGGGCAGGTCGGCTCGTGATGAGACCTCCTATTCCAAGGACTTTTATTTTTCTGATGTATCCATTAGATCATAACCCTGGTGTGGTGGCCATAGTGGGAACGCAACTTCACTACTTCCTTATGATCATGGTAGGCTGGCTCATAATGAGACCCCCTATCCTCTATCTAACATCATGAATTGTTAGTAAAATAATAATAAATATATAAAATATAATATATATATAATATAGAGATTGTTTTTTTCTTCCTTCTTTATTTCTTTCGTTTAGATCACACTTCCTATTTATATATAGAGGGTGGCTCAACAATCCTTAAGAGTAGGGATGTGTAGTCTGGCGTAGCTAAGACCAGTGCTTGGCACATTGCCTCATTAAGATGTTCAAAGGCCTTAGTTTCTTCGAACATACCAATAGAAGAAAATATGCCCTTACTCTTATTCAATGATAATAAGTAGAGAGAGTTATGGGGATTAGGGAAGAACCAGCATGGTACAAATAATCAATCAATTTGAGTTATAGTGGATAAGGACAACAAAGTGATATAGATGGTCGTGTCCTCCCCTTTTCTAATCAATACAAAGCAATCTCATTAAAGATGATAATTTTTTTTTATTTGCTTGTTCCAGTAACCTTCAAATTTTGTATCTGTATATATATGTTTGTATTCTTGCCCTATAGAGGATCATAGAGAGTAAAATAATTTTCACAAGATGCTCATTTTCTTAAATAAAAACCTCTCAAAAAGATTGTTGTTCTTTAGGAGGAACATCAAGAAAAACACACACAAAAAAGGTGTTGTTCCTTAAAAGGAACCACAACTATTCCCTAGGAGGAATAGCAAAAAGACAAAATTGCACATGAAACTGTTCTTCCTTAGGAGGAACAGTAACTGTTCCTTAAGAGGAACAGTAAAAAGAAAGAAAAATAATAAGACGCAAACTTGTTGTTCCTTACAGGGAACAGCAGCTGTTCTTTAGGAGGAACAACAGAAAACAGACGCAGGCAAAACTGTTGTTCCTTTAGAGGGAACAACATTAAAAAAAACCTAAACGAAACTATTGTTCCTTAGAAGGAACAACAAAAAGCAAATAATTGATGAAACTGTTGTTCCTTAGAAGGAACAGCATCTATTCCTTAGAAGGAACGGCAGTTGTTCCTTAGAAGGAACAACAATTGTTCCTTAAATGGAACAGCGCAAAGCAATCGCACATGAAACTGTTGTTCCTTAGATGGAACAGTTGATGTTCCTTTAAAGGCAACAACAATTGTTCCTTTAAAGGGAACATCAATTGTTCCTTAAATGAAACAACAAAAACAAATGTACATGGAATTGTTGTTCCTTAGAGGGAACAACAATTGTTCCTTAAATGGAACAGCAAAAAGAAACATGCAAAACTATTGTTCCTCAAATGGAACGGTTGTTGTTCCTTAGAGGAAACAACAATTGTTCCTTAAATGGAACGGTCGCTATTCCTTAGAGGGAACAGCAGTTGTTCCTAAATGGAACAGTAAAAATAAATATGCAAAACTGTTGTTCCTTAAATGGAAGAGTTGTTGTTCCTTAGAGGGAACAACAATTGTTCCTTAAATGGAACAACAAAAAGAAATATGCAAAATTGTTGCTCCATAAATGGAACAGTTGTTGTTCCTTAGAGGGAACAACAGTTGTTCCTTAAATGGAATAGCAAAAACAAATACGCAAAATTGTTATTCCTTAAATGGAACGGTTGTTGTTCCTTAGAGGGAATAGCAGTTGTTCCTTAAATGGAACAGCACAAAGAAACACATGAAATTGTTGTTCCTTAAATGGAACGACTGTTGTTCCTTAGAGGGAACAACAATTGTTCCTTAAATGGAGCCGCAAAAAGAAGACACATACCAAATTATTGTTCCTTAAAGGGAATGGCTATTGTTCCTTAAAGGGAAAGGTTGTTGTTTCTTAGAGGGAACAACAACTATTCCTTAAATGGAACAGCACGAAAATCGTATATACAAGGAAGTGTTGTTCGTTAAATGGAATGGTTGGTGTTCCTTAGAGGGAACAACAGTTGTTCCTTAAATGGAACAGCATGAAAATAAAATAAACAGAAAACTCTTGTTCCTTAAATGGAACGGTTGTTGTTCCCTCTGTTCCTTAAATGGAATAGCACGAAAATCTGTACACAAAATTTTTGTTCCTTTAGAGAAGCGTCAGCTGTTCTTTAAGAGGGAACAAATGATGTTCTTTAAATGGAACAACAACAGCAAAAAAAGAGAGTTTATTTACATTTTATACAAGCAAAATCAAATAGAAAGAAAATTTTATATACAAAATTCAAGAACAAATGAATTATTCACTGGATCGATGTTGATGATGAGTTGCCTTCCTCAGCGAGAATTTGCATGGTGGAATATTCTCGTAACTATTGGCAAAAGGATTCCCTGGTAAGCGATTTGTGATAAGGTCTCACTCGATGACCGTTCGCTTTAAAAGAATAGCCAGATCCATCAATGGTTACTAATGTGATGGTGCCATTATCATGCACCTTTTGTATCTCATAAGGTGTTAACCATCTGGTA
This sequence comes from Pinus taeda, assembly GCA_000404065.3. Taxonomy (NCBI): domain Eukaryota; kingdom Viridiplantae; phylum Streptophyta; class Pinopsida; order Pinales; family Pinaceae; genus Pinus; species Pinus taeda. Next base: position 162,167 of record APFE030693931.1, read on the forward strand.
TGGAGTTTTCCGGGGAAATCCTTGAACCTAGAATCATATAGGAGTGCCCAATATCCTTCGTGGAAGATCTTGTTTTTAATAAGGACATCATGCCATTTCGCTCTTTGTTGTTGGATTAATGTCGTGTGCTGAAGAGCTGATAGCCTGATTTCATCTAATTCATTGATTTGTTGTAATCTATTGATCTGAGCTTCATTTAAGTTCAAACCTACCTCCTGAGCCGTTCTTAATGTCTGAATTTCGAATTCGATTAGGAAGATAGGTTCCTTTCCAAATACTAGTTGATATGGTGAATATCCCATGGAATTTCTCCATGTTGTACGGTATGCCCACAAGGCTTCTGGAAATCAGGAGGCCCAGTCACGTCTATGTGATGCAATTGTTTTTGTGAGTATTGCCTCGATTACCTTATTAGTGCTTTCTACTTGGTCATTTTCTTGTGGGTGGTATGGAGTTGTAATTTTGTGGAGGATATGATAATTTCTCAATGTTGCAGCAATCGTGTTGCCTATGAATTGTGGTCCTCCATCTGTAATTATATCTCTCGGCAAGCCATATCGGACAAATAGTTGGAAAAGAAAATGTATCATTGAATTTTCTGTTGCCCTTGGTAACACCTCTGTCTCGACCCATTTAGTAACATATTGTGTTGCAACCGGTATGTATGTTTTTAGATTAGATGATGGGTTGATAGGACCAATAAAATCTAGCACCCACCGCTCAAAAGGCTCAATTACTAATTGCGGGTTCAGAGGCATCTCATCAGATTTTCCAGGGTGTCTTTCCCTCTGGCAGCTACCACATGCTTGAACAAACTTTTTAGCGTCTTTAAAGATAGTGGGCTAGTAATAACCTATTTGTAAGACTTTGTGACAGGTTCTCCGGTCTGCAAAATGTCTGCCGCACGACCCATCGTGGCATGCTTTTAGAATTTCGAACACTTCATCTTCTCGAACGCATCTTCTAATGTGCATATCTGCTCTTGTTTGGAATAAATAGCCCCCGATCCAAGAGAATCGGGTACTGCACTACACTATTTGTTTTCTTTCATTAGGTGTCAAGTGCTTGGGTAATTTGCTTACTGCCAAATAATTTGCAACGTTCGCATACCATGGCGTTCTAATAGTAACAGCGAATAGATGTTCATCAGGAAATTGATCCTCAATTGTTGTTGCGTCAGCTGGCTTTGGCATGTGTGAGAGAAAATCAGCTACAGGATTTTCTTTTCTGGGTCAATCATTAATTGTGATGTCAAATTCTTGCACAAGAATCAACCATCTTGTCACTCTTCCATTTGTAACAGTTTTATTTGCTAGATATTTATTGGCAGAGTGATCTGTATATAAAACTATAGGATATCTAGTTATATAATGTCAGAATTTATTAACAACATATATTACAGCTAAAAATTCTTTTTTCAGTCACAGTATAATTTAATTCAGGGGGAGATAGATTTTCGCTGATATAATATATTTCATCTGGCTTTTTATCTTCTTCCTATCCGAGAATTGCTCTGATTGCTATGTCTAAAGCATCATATGAGATCTGGAATGGAAAATCCCAGTTTGGGCCCCTTAGCACTAGGGTTGTTGATACAAGCCTTTTTAAATCCTCAAAAGCTCTATCACATTTATCTGTCCAAACGAAATCAATATTTCTTGTTAGTGCATATAATGGTGTAGCAATCTGAGAAAAATTCTTTATAAATATTCTATAATAACCAGAAAATCCCAAAAAACTCCGTACCTCTGTTTGTGTGGAAGGGGTAGGTATTAAAATAATTATTTGAATTTTAGCTAGATCTACCTATATTCCAGCTGCTGAGATATAATGTCCCAAGATGAGTCCCTCAGTCATCATCATATGACATTTTTCATGGCTTAAATAGAGCCTGGTGGCAATGCATCTTTGCAACACTTTTTCTAATGTTTGTAATGCTAGCTTGAAGTCATCTCCATAAGGTGTGAATTCATCCATATACACTTCAAGCCCTTCATTTATTAAATCTGAAAAAAGGTTGAGTACAACCCTCTGAAATGTGGTAAGTGCATTGCACAGCCCGAAGGGTAAGACCCTGTAAGCAAATGTTCCCCAAGGGCAGGTAAAGGTAGTCTTATCCTGATCTTCATGGGCAATCTGAATTTGATTGTATCCACTGAAGCCGTCAAGGAAAGAAAAGAATTTCTTTCCTGCCAATGTGTCCAAGACTTGGTCAATGAATGGAAGGGGGAAATGGTCTCTCTGGGTTCCTTTATTAAGTTCTCTATAGTCAACACATATCCACCACTTCCCATTCTTTTTCGGCACCACTACTAATGGAGAGACCCATTTGCTGTCAGATATTGGATAAATAAAGTTTACATCTAAAAGTTTTTGCAGTTTAGCTTTAACAATATCCTTAAGATGAGGATTTAACCTCCGTTGAGGTTGTCAAATGGGTCTGGCATCCTTTTCTATATAGATATGGTGCGTACACAATTGGGGGTCAATTCCTTTCATGTCTAGGTAATCCCATGCAAAGGCCTCTTTATATTTTCTCAGGAGTTGTACAAGTTTCTATTCTTGATCAGCAGTCAGATTTTTGTTAATATTCAAAGTTTTTCCCGACTCAATTTATATGGTTTTGTTGTTATAAATAGAGGTGGTTGGTATTGATTGATCATTAATATTTTTTAGGGGATCTACTTCTACTTCACTATCCAATGCTACTTCGATCATGTGACATTTTAGACGAGATCCGACTTCTGGTTGGTTAATGTAGGTGTTAATGATGTCACCTTCTGTTTGATATTTAAATTCGAGAGCATCTTTGTAGTGTCCTATCTAGGGGTGCTAGATTGGTCTAAATTAATTGTCAACCAGGGTGCGTATACTTAGAGGCGTGTGCCTAAATTATATAAGCATAAAGGATCTACTTTAAACCTATGACTCCTAAGTACAGTGATGGGATTAAATCTATTGTTAAACTATCAATCAAAACCTTAACTAAGCATCAAACCATATGCTATTAACAGCTAAAATGCAATCCATAACGTGCTGTATATGACTATCTTTAAAGGTTCGGTCTCCTTACAGAGACACCAACATGAAACCCCTGTTCAATGTCATTCAACAGTCATGAATATTTAATGAAGGCATGCAAAGGAAAACTCATAAACATCGTCCATATCAGTGTTTTATAAAGAACCCTGGATCGAATCCTTTACGGGATGCAATTCACAATCCAGAAGAGGGTTTATTCGAACACATGTACAGACATCTAATTAACGCATTCATAAACACAATGCAAGCATCAATCAAATCTCTGAACATGTAAATCGTATTCAAGTATCATTCAAACGATTGACTGTAAAACGAAATTAAAACCACAATGTAAATACAATGCAAACGTAAATGAAATGTCGGTATACCATATACGCAGGGCCCGTCCGCGTCTCTGGCACACCGAGATAATCACACCACAATCGCAGTATTAAAACGAAGCACAGAGATTGTAATGCGATATTATATTGAAACCAAAAGCTTTGTTCTGAAGTGACAATGTAAAAACGTAACAGTCTGCAATATCAAAATGATAGTGTAAACGAACATATGTCTCAGTTCAGTCTTTTAATTACATGCATTACATCCTTTGAAAAATGGATGTTTATCCATAGGCGGCTGTTGCTGCTTTTGGTAAAAACGCAGATGTTCCTAATCTACTTACGCATATTAGAACTAGGAAACAACTTAAAAATCAAATGGACTAAAACTGAGTGTTGTTGCTGCCTTTGTGCCAACATGCCAGAGTTGACTAAGCGTTGACCGTGCATATAGGAGGAATGTTTCCAATGCGGGATAGGTGCTTGTCCATGCTTGGACATTCCTCTTTTCGCCCATGCCTTTTGCTCTGACCTGGCTGCCATGCCACATGTCACATAATAAGCCATTTACAGGTTGTTGAGACTTCCTGTAGTGATTTAGGCCAAAAATCCTAATTTATCAACACAAAACCCCTAAATCAATTAATATGCAATTCAACAACTATAAACTATTAATTAATTAATTAATTTCCAAGGCATTTGAGCAATGAATGATGAGAAAAAGGTAGGAAATGGTCATGTTTTGGGAGGGAAAAAGGGGTCTTAGAATGGTACCAACATCTCTCCCCAACTTAATGACTTAGCATGTCCTCATGCTAACCCTGATGTGCTTCCTTTAAACCCAGTTCCTGCCTGTACCTCTGCTGCCTTGAGTAGTGTGTCAACGTTCTTCTTCACCTGGGCATCTTTTTGGTCATGGAGCTCTTGCTTCAGCCTTCTGTACTTTTCCTTTAGGGTCTTCTTTTGGTTGTACCACTTGGTGGCCCACTTGCAAATGTCGGTCTGCTCCGCTTCCAGCTCACTAACCCTCTCTTTCAACTTTTCGTTTTTCATTTGAATTTCCTTGCTCTGTGTACGGAGCATTTCATTTTCCTTTTTAATGACTTTCTCTAACATATTGGCTTCCATGAGCTCCTCTTTTAGTTTTTCGATTTGCCGCTCTAATTTCTTCTGTTTCTTACTGGGAGGTGGAGACCCTCTCTCTTGCTTGTTATTGCTCTCGACTTCTATATCAGCTCCTGGGGGTGAGCGGCTTTCAATATGCACATCGGCTTCTAGCTCTGGTGCTGAATGATCACTGCTTTGAATGTCCATCTGTATAGGCACATTAGACTCTTCTTGTAGCTGGACTTTCGATGCCCTCCTCGTTCTTCTTGAGTAGGTGGTGAAGACTTTGTCTTGTTCTGCTCTTTTTGCATCTTATTTTCTCATTTGTCTGGTTCTTATGCTGCTCACAGGTACTTTGTTAGCTCTGGATGATGCCGGAATCTCTTCATCAATATCTTTCATAAACCCTGAGTTCTCGGGTGATTTCTCTTTGTCTTCCTCGTCCCTGATCTGGTTGGCAGCGAGGAATTCCTTCCATGTCTTCCCTCTTCTTTGCATTTCATCTTCAATAAGGATTTTAATTAAACCAAAATGGTATAAACTTTTGTCCTCGTTTCCTTTCTTCTTTTGAATAGTTTTAGACATTTTGGTTAGGCTCTGTAGCAAGAAGTATGGCAAGCTAATAACACATTGTTTCTTTATGTGCAGCAACAACTTTATGTGATACAAATAGACGATGCTATAGCGGCCTTCACGGGTCACAAACTTCTGGAGGATGTAAACCATTTCGTCCCAAGGATGCACTAGCCAACTTCGTGGGACGCCCTTCTTCCAATTTACTGCTGAGACTCGTGACCTAGACATAAATTGGGTCCACGATTTTTCTTTAAACTGTTTGGTTTTGAAGTATTTTTCTCCCTCTGGACTAACCCCTGTTGCTTGGGCAATGGTGTCCTCTGAGACTCTGAATTAGAAAGTGCCTATCAAGGCATTCTCCCCATTGAACGTGAAGGCAAATTGCTTAGCAACTTCTTCGTTGCTTCCATTGAATTTTTCTAAGAAGGGTAGCCACTGTATTTCCCTCAGAATTGAAATACAATCCTCGTGGTACTGAGAGCTGTCAAATATATTTGGCTCAACCCTGCTTGTCATCTTGGCAGGGGGTCAAGCTTCCTAACTTGCGAATTTGACAAGGAGGTCTGCGTTGTTACCTGATATAATCGCTCCTTTAATGCTCACTGTGCTGTTGGGTCGGTTTGTTATGGAGCTCGACGAGATTCGAAACTCTGCCCTCGGTCCTTGCTATGGAAGCTTACGCCTGTGGAAGCTTATGCACCAGCGTATGTAGTTGGAATTTTACGCCAACGTATATAATCCCGAGAATAAATAAAATGACCACTGTTTTCTCCTTTGCAAATGAGCTCGATTCATAATGCATTTAATTTCAAAACAGAGGAATGATGATAGTATTACTTGTATGAATGTTATGATAGGAGCGCTAAGAGGTGTATGTACGTCGGGTGGTGAATCATCACTCGGCCCATGCAACTTAATGAATAGGCCTGCTGTCACTTGCTTTGGTATAATGACCCTTTTTAATTCTCTTTTTTTTTTAAGTTTTTCAAAAAAAGGGTACTCTTATTAACTTTTAAAAATAGCCACGTGTCCTGTTGGTATTCTTCTAAGGGAAAGTGTAGATTTAGGAAATGGATATGGCAGTAATGGTTGTGGATATGGCGGTAATGGCTGTGGG
>APFE030693931.1:176587-213175 GCA_000404065.3 Pinus taeda
TATGGGGCACAATAGTAATAATATGGGCACTACATGGGTACATCAATATAATAAGTGGGTTGTACTAATAACAATAAGGGGTTACACTAGCAGTATAGGGGCCTAACACGCTGGTTTTGCATATCAAAGTAGCGTATACATCATAGATTTGATTTGCAGATCTGTACGCTAGTTTTCCTTGAGGAAACTGTGTATGGAAGCAGGTTCGACACATGAAAGTAGTGTATACCTTATAAAATATGTTTGAGTTGCTTCTGTTTGTTATTACAGTGTTCTGGGTTTTGGTTACTGTATTCTGGTAATAGCCTTCTGTAGGCCGGCACCTACGTACTAGTAAACATATCAGCTAGTACAAGAGCTAGGTGGTTGTAGCTCCCTTCCAGTAGAAGCTGGAGAATGAGAGAAGGTTGAATCCTTCTACAGGTATAAGCTTGCGTACTGGTATAAGACTGCACCAGGACAAAATTGTAAAAAGAATTCTCTTATTATTAAAAGAAGACAGAGACGATTACAGCAGGTGGTTTTAATTCACATTGCATTTCCACCTTATATCTTGGTGTTCATGTGTGTTACTTATGTGTGATGCTTTATTCTATTTTTATTGAACTTTCTAATGAATTCCTGATATACTGGTTGAAGTTCAATGCATGATAATTTGGGTAAATCAAAAGATCTTTGCATATACGCTAGTTTCATTAAGTACAGTTGCGCATACAGGCTTGTTCAATAAGATGGAGTAGCGTATACAAATTAGTTTTGAAAATTAAATTATTGATCTGATAATACTGATTCACCCCCCCTCAGTATTATTTGCAACAATTGGTATGAGAGCCGATCTTTAGAAGAATCTTGATTGCTTGAAGGTAGATCTGGAATCATCATGAGTAATCAAGAAAGCGAGGGATCCATCAGACCACCAATCTTTGATGGAAGCAACTTTGTTTATTGGAAGGTAAGAACCACAACCTATATTCAATCTCTTGGAACAGATGTCTGGGAAACCGTGGAAGGAGGATATACATTTCCATCAGCAATTCTGACAAATACAACGGGTAAAAAGCAATATGAAACCAATGCCAAGGCTATCAATACATTATTGGGAAGTCTGTCACAATCAGAGTTTTTCAAAGTTATGCAGCTGAAATCAGCCAAAGAAATATGGGACAAAATCGTTCTAAGCTACGAAGGAGACTCTTAGGTAAAACGTGCTAAACTGCAAAATCTCAGAATTCAATATGAAACTCTCAAGATGCATAATGATGAAAGTATAGCTAGTTACTTCTTACATATAGATGACATTGTTAATTGCATGAAGAATTCAGGTGAAGAGATAAAAGAAGTTACCTTAGTTGAAAATTTTTTAAGATCCTTATTTGCTAAATTTGAATCAAAGTATCTGCCATAGAAGAAAAGCAGGATCTACAAACTATTACTATGACACAGCTTCACGGAATCTTAACTGCCTTTGAGATGAGAAAACGAGTTCCATCAGATATGAGAGAAGCCACATTTAAAGCTTCAGCAAAAGGAAAATAATAACTCAATGAATTAGGACATAATTCAGAAGATGAAGAGGAAGAAAACTTTGTCAAGAAACTTCAACGGGGTTTCGAAAGATTCAGAGGTAAACCACCTTTCTAATGTTTTTCCTATGGTAGAGTCAATCATTACGCTACCAAATGTCCTCATAAAGTTAAATATGATAAAGGGAAGGAATTTGCAAAATGGAATAGAAAACAAAGTGTAAGTAAAAATAGCTACTATACTCATGAAGATAGCGATGGTTTATCAAATAGTGATGAAGATGAAAATAGTAATGACTATAGAATTCTGATGGCTTATGAAGATGATGATTTTTTGGATGCTTTAGATGAATATGATATTTATGAAGAAATATCTAAACTCAAAATCTGTTTAGAAGAAAAGAATATGATTATAGATACCTTGACATACCAATTTGCTAAAAGAGAAAAACACACTAAAAATCTTGAATGTGAAATTGTGGGTCTAAGAAAGGATCTTGAGAAAACAAAATCTCTCAATCTTAGAATTGCTAAAGGATCAAAAACCTTAAATGAAATTAGCAAAGTGCAACGCTCTCCTCTGATAAAGACAGGACTTGGATATACTGAAGAAACATCTCAATCATAGAAATCGTCAACCTCCACTAAAATTTATCTTGATGCAGCAAAGATCAGTGGATAGTTTGACAATCGTCAGCAAAGGCATAAAGTAGATCACTAGGTAAATCAAGCTCAATTTACTTCAAGGATGAACAGAAGCCACAACCAACCTCAGGTAAAACATACTCAATTGGCTTCAAAGATGAATATTAATCGAAACTACAATCATCAGGTCAGTAGATTCGGTAATTGAAGTAATTTCTTTAATGGTCAATGTTTCTCATGTCATAATTTTGGACACAAAGCTACTCAATGTGTTGCTTACAAAACCATCATGACTAGAGAACCATGAAATCAAAGTAATGTGGTAGGGATCAAGAAAAGTTCCTATAATAACTTTTGTCTTCTTGAAAATGAAATAGAATGCTCAATCTGGGCCATGAAGAATCTGAATGCAGGAGTAAATTTCGGCAAATATATCAAAAGGGGAAAACTCCAGTAAATCCCAAAATATGGAGAAAGAAAGAACCACAGCCAAAAAGATGTGGTATAGCCTTGTATGTAGAAGGACAAGAAAACCAGTGGTACATTGACAGTGGATGTTCAAAACACATGACAGGTGAAAAAGAAAAACTACACACATATAATGCCTTAGAAAAGGAAAAGAGTGTCTCATTTGGAAATGACACTCTTGTCATAAAATGTAAAGGCTCTGTTTTCTTGAAAGAAAAAAGTTAAAGTTGGGAATGTTATGTATGTTGATGGCTTAAGGCATAACCTATTGAGTGTTAGTCAAATGTGTGATCAAGGAAATGAAGTAGTGTTTTGATCAAATGGGTGTGTTGTTCATGAGCTTGATACAGGTGAAACTGTGATCAAAGGTACAAGAACTCCAAACAACCTATACATACTCAAGGGGGAACAAAAATAGTGCTATCTAAGTAAAAATGATGAAAACTGGCTATGGCATAGAAGATTGGGACATCTAAGCTTTTCTCAAATAATAAAAACATGCAAATTCTAGGTTGTTCGTGATCTTCTAGATATCAACATTCTTGAAAATACTATATGCAAATCATGTCAATTCGGTAAGAAAACCAGATCTCACTTCATCGAAAAGGAAGGATTAGCTAGTAAGCCTCTTGAACTTTTTCATACTGATTTATGTGGACCTTCAAGGAAAAAGTCACCTCGTGGAGAAGAATACTTTATATTGTTCATTGATGATTTTTCTAGAATGTGTTGGATACGACTTCTAAAGCATAAAGATGAAGCATTTGAAAAGTTTAAAGCCTCCAAAGCTTTGGTTGAAAATGAATCAGATCGCAAAATCAAATGCCTTAGATTTGATCGAGGAGGGGAATTTACCTCGGATGAATTCTTTGACTTTTGTGAACAACATGGAATAAAAAGGTAGTTCCCCACTACAAGGACTCCTCAGCAAAATGCAGTGGTAGAAAGGATGAATAGAACTATTTAACAAATGGCTCGTGCTATTCTAGATGAATCCGGAACTCCTACAAACTTCTAGGGTGAAGCTGCATTCGCTGCCGTCACTATTCTCAACCAAGCAAATGTTTGAGTAAAAAACACTCAAACTCCACATGAACTTTGGTATGGGAAGACTCCTACTATAAAATACTGTAGAGTTTTTGGAAGCAAATGTTCCATCAAAAGGATTGATGAAGAACTTGGTAAGTTTGAACCCAGAGCAGATGAAGGTATTCTTCTTGGCTACTCTTCATGAAGTAAAGGATATAAATGTTATAATAAAATACTTGGGAAAATTATTGAAAATATTGATGTTGTGGTTGATGAAGCATGCAAAAATCCAAAACATATAAAAGCTAAAGATTATGACAATGAAGAAGATGAGGATTATTTTTCCACATCAAATCACATTGATTCTGAAGAAGAAACCAATGAAGCACCAGAAGAAGAGATAATGATAGAAGAAAAGATTCTGTCCAGGTATGTTTAGAAAAATCATCCAGAAACTTAGATTTTGGGGGAAAAAGGGGCAGGTGTGCACACAAGAAGAACCATTGCCGAAGCCTCAAGCTATTTGGCATTACTATCTTCCAATGAACCGCAAAAGTTAAATGAAGCATGCAAAGATGAATGTTGGATCAAGGCCATGAATGGAGAACTTGAGCAAATTGGAAAGATTAATACTTGGGAATTAGTTCCTAGACCTCATGACAAGAATAACATAGGAACTAAATGGATATTCAAAAACAAGCTGAACGAAAATGGAGAAGTTATTAGAAACAAGGCCAAACTTGTTTGTAAAGGATATGCTTAATAAGAAGGTGTATATTTTGAAGAAACTTTTGCACTTGTTGCTAGACTTGAAGCTATAAGAATGTTTCTTTCTCTTTCTAGTTTTTAGAAATTCAAAGTATACCAAATGGATGTAAAATATGCCTTTCTTAATGGAGACTTAGAAGAAGAAGTCTATATTGAACAACCAGAAGGATTAATTCTTGGAAATGATGGGAAACATGTATGCAAACTCAGAAAATCTCTCTATGCTCTAAAACAGGCTCCAAGGGCATGGTATTACCGTCTTGACAAATATCTTCACCAGTAAGGTTTTTCGAATGGGTCAACAAATAGCAATCTATATACAAAGATGGACACCAGTAAATTGCTAATAATTGTTTTGTATGTTGATGATATCGTTTTTGGTAGTAATGAAGAACCCATGAGTCAGAATTTTTCTTTAGTAATGCTGCAAGAACTTGAAATGTCCTTGCTTGGTGAGCTTACCTATTTTCTTGGTCTACAAGTTCAACAAAATAAAGATGGTATTTTTCTCTCACAAACAAAATATCTCAAATAGATCCAGAAAAAGTACAATATGGAAGATTCTAAACTAGTATGTACTCCAATGGTAATAGGATGCAATGTTATCTCAAATGATGAATCAACAATAGTACATCAACCAACTTACAGATCCATGATTGGCAGTTTGCTTTACCTAATAGGTACCCGACTGGACATCGTGCATGTAGTGGGAATAGTTGGAAGATTCCAAGAAAATCCAAAGGAATCACACCTTCAAGTAGTCAAAATAATTTTCAAATATCTTCAAGGAACACATAACTTTGGTTTATGGTATCCTAGAGATATAGATCTTACAGTTCATGCATATACTGATGCAGATTGGGCAGGAAGTGTTGATGATAGAAAAATCACTAGTGGTGGTGCATTCTATATGGGTTCCAGGTTAGTGTCTTGGTTCAGCAAGAAATAAAGCTCAATTACATTATCTACAGCTAAAGCAGAATATGTGGCCACTGCATCTTGCTGCACACAACTACTTTGGATGATGTAAACCTTGCAAGACATTCATATCACATGTATTCCACCCATCTCCATTCTATGTGATAATACAAGTGTCATCTGTATTTCAAAGAATCCAGTCATGCTCTCCAAGACCAAGCACATACCCATCAAATATCATTTTCTACGTGAACAAGTGCTTGAACAAAAGGTCAAATTGGAGTATGTTCCCTCCAAAGAACAGGTTGTTGATATATTCACTAAACCACTGCCCAGAGAGACATTTGAATATCTTAGGAAAAAGCTAGAAGTAGTTTCAGCATCATCCTGTTGTTAAATCCTATTTTTCAGAGAAAGGTGGTTATACACGAGTTTCATGAAGCGTAGTCGCGTACATACACGAGTTTCTGTGGGCGCAGTCATGCATATGTTGGTTTAAAGAAAAGTAGTAGGCCAGACTCAGGAAAAAAGGGGTCTGCTATGGTTCGATCGTTTATCTGCTATGTTTGATGATGGTATGGCACAGGTTTAGGGGGAGCATATACTTCTAATAATGCATTGATTGGCATTATCTTAGAAGATCTTGGTACAAATCCGCATAATTGTCTTGATTCAGGTGACTCTTTTGATGATGGAAATATACAAGTTGTTGATGTTGCTGACATATGCTTATGGTGCAAATAATATATGGTGTATGATAGTTGATGACTATCATGATCTTGTTTAGGTTTTTGGTCTAAATGTCATGAATATCTTTTAAAGACCCATAAGTCATATGATATAATTTGTACCCCCACTATGCATTGGAAGGATCGTGTAATAATTTCTATTTCAATCATGTATAAACTTTTGGTATATCTCCACTTGGTTGGGAGATGGATGTATGTATGAGTCATTGATGATAGGAAGGTCATTTGTGATGTGTGTAGTCATGTTCTTCTTTTAGAACATATTTTTGTAGACTTTGCTTATGCTCAGGGGGAGCATGGAATCAATCATGGGAGCTCAATCAGCACACTTCAGTATATTAGAGAATTCAACATGCACTCAGTGGGAGCATGACCCTTTTCCCTTGATGTCAAAGGGGGAGAGTGACTTGGTGTGGTTGTTGCCATCAAGTCCAAAGGGGGAGATTGTTGGCATTATGATGTATGTGTTGTACTTGATGGCAACTAACTTGTAGCAGAACAACTCACCTGTATATGGTAGCTAGATGAATCTATAGAAGAGATATCAGATGTAATAGAATGCATGACAGTAGTGTTTATAGATGTGATGAAATGGAGGGTAGCTTCAAGGAATCAGTTCAGAAGGCAACACACTCAGATGAAAGTATAGCAGGTAAACAACAAAAATTATAGATCAGTCTTCACAGAATGAAGAAAAAGAGGTATACATAGGTTCACCATTGACAAAGTTGTGTATACATGCGGGTTCACTGTATAGAAGCCGCGTATACATACACATGCACTTTCACAGAAGGAAAAGCGCGTATACCTTGGAAAACTAAATTTTTGGTCCAAAGTATTTGGTCCATGGTATTTTGATCCATGGTATTGGTCCAAGGTATCGGGTCTGAGGTATTGACCCCAGGTATTTGGTCCAAGGTATTGGTCCCAAGTAGTTTTGGTCCATGGTATTGAGAAAGGCCTAATATTATAAAAGGAGGAGAAGATCATTAGGCCAATGTGTGCAAGTATCGAATGCCTGATGAAGTATGAGATCAAATATGTAGGTTATTGGCTTATGTTGCTATGCTTGATCTGAACCAAGGATGAACCTTAGCGTTTGATGAAGGATAATTTCTAATGATGTATCAGGATCTCAAGGCTTGAAGTGAATTATCTTTATGTGGTTTGATCATTTATTTGAATAACCGACGCATGTTGTAGTCTGTAAATATGATGATCTGGGTATGACTGAAGTCTAGAATAGTTGTAATGTTTAAATCATCATTTACAGATCTGTACGCAGGTTCACTTTAGAAAAAGCGTGTATACACACTGGTTCTACATATCAAAGCAGTGTATATGTCATAAATTTGATTTGCAGATCTGTACACTAGTTCGCCTTGAGGAAAGTGTGTATGCACGTAGGTTCGACACATGCAAGTAGCGTATAACTTATAAAATATGTTTTAGTTGCTTCTATTTGCTATTGTAGTGTCCTGGGTTCTGGCTTGGGTTCTGGTTACTGTATTCTGGTAACAACATTCTGAATGATCAGAATGATGGAGTGATTGATATATTCGGTTGTGGTTGATTCAAAAGGAGATTGGTTGATGTAGATATATTTTATGATTGATTAATTGTATTGATAGACCTAACTTGAAAATTTATGAAACGTGGTCCCTAGAAGAAAAGAGAAGGTTGTAGCCTTCTATAGGTTGGCACCTACGTACTAGTAAACATATCAGCTAGTACAAGAGCTAGGGGGTTGTAGCTCCCTTCCAGTAGAAGCTGGAGAACGAGAGAAGGTTGTAGCCTTCTGCAGGTAGAAACCTGCATACTGGTATAAGACTTCACCAGTACAAAACTGTAGACATAATTCTCTTATTATTAAAAGAAGACAGAGACGATTGCAGCAGGTGGATTTCACCCACATTGGGTTTCCACCTTATATCTTGGTGTTCATGTTTGTTACTTACATGTGATGCTTTATTCTATTTTTACGGCACTGCCTAATGAATTCCTGATATACTGGTTAAAGTTCAATGCATGATAATTTGGGTAAATCAAAAGATCTTGCATATATGCTAGTTGCATTAAGTACAATTGCATATACATGCTTGTTCAATAAGTTGAAGTAGCATATACAAATCAGTTTTGAAAATTAAATTATTGATCTATAATACTGATTCACCCCCCCTCTCAATATTATTTCCAACAAGAGTAAAAGAGCACTATAAACTGATTACAAATTAGTTCACAACTAATAACTAGTGTAATGTGTGGAATGAAAAGGCAAATATTCATAAGCAATCATATAGCTTATAAGCCATGAAATAGTTCATCAACATACAACCCATGTAAAAGAAAACATGCACACATAATAGGCATATCAAATAGCCATTACAACAATCATGAGAGTGCACAAGAATACTACCAAGAGTAGAAAGCTTCTCATTGATAATGTTGGAATATATGATACATGTATCACAAGTCCATTGAGAGACACTAATGGAAGGTGGGTTTTTCATACCATCTCCAAAATAAGTCCCCTTAGACTCACTACAGTTGAATCTCCAAAATACCAAGAGAAAGAGTGCTCAGAGCTACCTAGGTGCTAATTGCAACCTCAATGCTAAAAGAATGAAGTGCTAAATGCTATTTCCTTAGAGGCTTGAGGATACCTTTATACAAATGTATAGGTGACTCTTCACCTTCCCCGTGACTATTCAATTTCCCCATGACCTACCACATTATTAATAATTTTTCATATCTTTACTGATTACCACATGACTCCTGGCATTTTTCCATTTTCATAATTATAAAAAAATGATGTTTACAATGTGACTGAAGAAATACACTGAAATTGGATTCATGTAATTGTGTACAATTAGAATTATTCTCTCAATCAAAACCGAATACCAAGCGATAATGCACATATGTTCATGTCTTTCTAAATGAGTAAAAAACGTGTATTTCAATAAAATTTCATGGTGAGCTTCAACTAGATCAAAACATCAACACCATTCTCCATAGTAAGGTCCTCAACAAGGCACTCTTTGCACAAGTGCTTAGTCTTGCTAAGAGATACTGGTTTAAAGTCCCAAGATATCCTGTACAATTTTCAATGTCAAGTCTATCATATTTGTGTACAAAAAATCCATCATTCTTGTAGGCACCATAAAACATGGCATGAAATGAATCTGATGATGTAGGAAGTGTAATTCTAATAGAAAAACAAACAAAAGATAAAATATTATTGTTCACAAACTTCTCCCCCAAGTATACCTGGGGAGGAAGAGGAAGTGTTGTAGCAACCATAGGTGATGTACATGCCTTTTTTTTGCTAATACAAGCAATGAAAAGACACAATATTGTTGCTAATTTGGGTTTACAGTCAGACCAAGAAGCCCCAGTAGCACATCCCAACCATTGGAAATGAAGATCATCCTTATATCCAACATGGGAAAGAGCTAAAGAAATTCATCTTTGGAAAACTCTATCTAGTAGACACATTAGATAATGTAAATTCTTCAATATCCCTCCATCAAATTTTCTTTTCCAACCCTTTTAGGGTGTTTTGGTATAGTCCTTTGATTGCTAAGTATAAATTCTCCATCCCGCAATCTTTTCACAATTTCATACGCATTATCCTCATTATTTGCAAGTCCATCTATATAAAAGGAAACACTGTGCTTAAGGGATCCATCTATGTAGTTAATAATTTATAGAAATGGTGGCTGTCCTCTATCATGAACTATGTTAGATATGTTATCAATGCCTTTGCTAGACCTCTTCCTTCTTAAAAGAACTGAGCCACTTCTGCAATCATCTAATTGAAAATCCATAGTGTCATATTTTGAGATATGCATTTTTCATACAATAATATCCCTTTTGGAACCACTTGTATGAAATGCTACACATCTTTGAGGACTCCCATATGAGTCCTTTCTTGATTCGTCTAAATTCTCAACCGATTCATCTGCATTTTGAAAACAACAAATGTTATACAATATTTGTTCTTCAAACAAGAGAACACCTGAATTTAGACTAAATATTTATTTGAAAATATCCTATAGTTTCTCTTCATAAATACCAATGAGAATCTCATGAATATGAATTTTTGAGAAGTCTACTTCATTTACTTCAATATTCCCCAAAAGATGAGTTTATCCCACTTTGCTATTGAGCTACTTTTCTTAGCCTTTTAAGATGAAGTTCATACATTTGAAAGTGGCTTGCAACATTTTCTCTTGTAAGTCTATGAACATTACTCATCTCAAGTATTCTCTTTAGAAGAACCTTAATAATTTTGAGCTGATTTGCAAAGTTAACAACTTGTTGATGAATTTCCATAAACCAAAATATTTGTGTTTTCTTCAAAAGTAAAAACTCCACTTACTTTGAAATTGCATTTTTGTGCTCAATTCTTGTTATTTGCGCACCACATGTCATGGGACATCCAATTGAATAATGAATAGACACACATACAATTCCTATTAGATTCTAAAAGCTCATCTTTGGTGCTTGCTTCACAAAGGGTATCATTATCCCAAGTAAAATCCCATCACAAATGGATATAAAATCAGTCATGGGTGAATCATGCTCTTTCAAGTGTCCAAATCATCTACAACTCTCTTAACCATGGTCATAATACAAGTATTAACAATATCATGCATATCCTCTTTTCTAAATAGCCATTGTCTCAAATTTTCACAATTGAATTCACTAAAATTAGTGCATTCTCCTTTACCCTAGGAAAATAAATGATTGAAAATGTCCCTTGACTATTTATTGTCTTGTAACCATTGATGCAACTATTGAAACACTAATCACAGTCCATCTAACTATATCTAGAACTAAAAAGTAATAGTTAATTTGGATTAACACACTGATGTTGTTGCTAAATGTAAGCAATTTGAATCATGTAAGCTAAAATTGAGGAATGACAACCATAAAAGTGAAAGTGATATTTATTGATAATTGTGAAAATTTCACTAGACTTGCAATCATTTCCTCTAATCTTGTGATCCACAATAAAATTCCACCCAAAGACTTCCATCCCATAGACCAAGCCTTCCTCATAAACTTGTACACAACATATGGAGAGAGTGCATGATAAATTTTTGGGTTTCAATGAATAATGTTACATAGACCAAGTTCACTGATACACATAATCAAGATCATAACAATAACGGAAAACATGAAACATAGCTATTGTGTCCCATAGTGTTATAGTGCAAAGAGGCATACCAATATACATCATGAAATATAAACCAATACATATTCCTGTAGGCATTCTATCACAAACAAATTCAAACCCTGAGATTGTAGAATATACAAAAATAGCTGATGTTAGCACACCATCTCCAATAATTATACAAGTCTCCAACAAAACCCGAACCAAAAACAACCACATCTCTTAGTATTTAATAGTTTCAAATTTTAAATTGAAATGAATTGTTGGTGCATAAATCTCCACAGTCACAACTTGAGGAACAATTGTAATTTCTCATTTTGCAATGACATTTTTTATCATGAACTTTCGCTCGTAGAGGTGATAACTAGAAAGAGAATTTTCTCCCCATCAGGAATATGAAAGGAACCTTCATCAAACATTTTGCTTTCCATATTACTATCAAACTTCTTGCACTATATGAAACACACATGCTGCACTTCTGATATATCCAGTGGAAATGTGCTTTTCACAATCATCATAGTGGATACCCTAAATGTTCCCTTGGAATTCCTCTGATGGTGTCTCAATAGCTAGTAAAACATCAAACATTGTGCACTGAGAGAGTCTTTTACATGCATGTGTTACAATTTGGGAAATCAATCATAACACATAACATGACGTCACTTTGTTGTACACTATTAGAAACAATCAAAGTAGAATATCAGTGCAAGAATGGAAAGTAGTGTAGCATTATAACGTGTGGATTGAGTTAATGCATTGACACAAGGATGGATAGTAGTTTGGTGCATTGCAATTGCTTAGGATTTCATTGCAGTGCAAATAAGGACAATAGTGAATGCAAATACATTATTTCATGATGCACCATAACGTAGTGAATTACACAATGATGCAAGGAAGGTTAATATTAAGCACAAAGAAACTATTTCATGATGTGCTACCAATTGTTGCCAAATGTTGAGGTCAGATTGTCTATAGAATTATTCCCTCATGACAAAATCAATGCTCTCACCCTTCAAAATGTGATCTCCACCACAGACTTTGAGGTGTTAAATGACACAACTATTATTATTTTTCATGTTGGTGTGTGCCCAAGTAATTTGATCATTTCCATATGGTCCAAAAGTGATGAAGGTATGGATGCACCCTTATTGATGAAAGTAATGCTTTGGAATGGACAAAAGGAACATTTAAATAGTGACCATTAAAGGTCTTGTTTCACTCAGGGTCATGAAATTATGATAATACAAATGTGAGGATTCCTTTCACATCTACACATGTCTTATTCACCTCATTTAGAAGTATCACAAGATTGTTCACTCCAATTTTATTCAAGCCCTCAATGAGATGATTGAGCATACTTCCCAAATAATATAGTTTGAAAACTGGAAGACATGTTCCCTCAAGATCATATACTCAACTATTGACCATTCTATTACTGGTGGAATGCTTCAACGTTATATTGACCAAATTGCCTACATATGTTTGTGTAGTATTGTTGATAATTCTATCTCTTTGATGAGATCAACCTAAATCGCAATATTTCCCAAAATATTGTTGATGAGAAATCGATACACAAAACCCACCATTCAATAGATGAGAATAATTCATGATTTTATATCTTAAATTACCATAGAGTCATCCACTTGACTTGGTTACCTACTCAACATGCTAAAATGTTTTCATCCTGTTACCTGAAAATATCTTTAAGAGTGAGTGACCTCCATATGAAATAACATATCATTTCGCTGTCTTCTCATAAAAATGATCAAATTTATTGAATTCCTTCTCATCACCAATTCATTGGACTAATGTCATGGTGATTACCTTATCATGAGCCTCTTTTCTCCAATAGTAATAAAGAAACAAACCTCTAGGGTACATCACTGGAAAAATAGCTACTATGGAATTCCTTGTGGATAATATCCGTGTCTAGGAAACTACTCAACAACTTTGCTGAGAATAAAATGAAAGTCCCACTTTGGTCTTGATGGTCCAAGAGACATAATTGTATCAAATATATATTCACATGTTTCATCCACAATACTAATTTCCATAAGAGATGGGTAATAATTCCACCACTTGTTCTTAAGTAACATCTATCATCTCTTTGATTAATTTCAATCCATTCTTACCAACATAAGACACCAAAGGGAAGCTGTAATGACATAATCTATTATATGACTATCCATTGGAGATAGATTCCCAACAAATTTGAATAATCTCTTTCATGAATGGAACTCCTTTTACTGTCAGAAGTGCAATGCAACTTCTGCCAAGGACCCTTCTAATAATTCCTTCTCTTCCATTCTGTTTTACATGTATACATGAATCAATAAGGGGAATATTATTACTCTCTTGATACGAATAGTTTGCATGTGTTCTGTAAAATATTATTCTTATCTTTTGAGTCTTACTTTAAACCTAAGTGATTAACTTCTTTGAATATATGACCAAAATAATTTAAACATAAACAACAACGCATAAGACTTGAGAGAAAGGTTGTAAGATTCCTTGCAATGTTGATTTCCCACACATTCCATAAAACATACTGTACTCATAAAGTTGAATTGGGATGAAGAAAGGCAAGTGGGCCTAGACAATGTATTTTCACTTGAAAGTGTAGAGCAACCCTAGCAGACCAAATGGACAAGGAGTACCGAAATTTAGGGTGAATTGCAAGTATCCACACCAATTCCTTGGAAATGTGAATCCTTAGATGTTTTCAAGGAGAGGATGTGAGGAGTCATCAAACAATGATGAAGAGATGAATTTCCTCGCTTAATTTCCTTGAAACCTATAAATTATATTGTTCAAATTAATTAATATCTCATTGCATGACATTATAATACCTTTTTGACATCAATGTCTTTGAATAAATCTAACCCATATATTTTTGAATGACGAAAATACAATACCCAATGTTTCCCACAATGCAACCATCAAAATACCCTCAAAATTTCGAACTTTCAAGTAGATCAAAACGATTCAAAGTAGATCTATGAGTTTGTAAAAAGAAATGTGATAAGTTCCATTCAAATCTACAAGAAAATGAATATCTAAGCAAATCAAGTTAGTATGGCAGTGAGTGCTTGCTTTGAAACTGATTGCAACTTCCCCCAAACCCTAGACTTGTAAAGACATGGGTAAATTGAAGGTGCAAAGGTTTATCAAGGAGAAAATTTGGTGATAATTGGGCCATTTTAAAGAGTTGGTCTAATTAATACAACAAAAACATCATGGACACTTTGAAAAGTAGGGGGGACCCAAAATTTTAATTGTATAGGATGAAAATTTTGGGAAATGTTGTAGTAGCTGCAACAAGATTTTAATGTGTGATATTTAAAATGTGATTGTGAAAATGTAACAATTTTTCCCTATAAAACTCATTTTGATTTTCAAAAGAATCAAGATGAGAATTTATAATAAGAATATTTGTATCATATTTTATCTCCTCTTGTACATTGGATTCCTTCTTAAAACTAATAACATGGAAATTTAATAAAATCATCACCATAGCGTGAAATGTTTCATTGTCATTAGCATACAAAAATGCATAAAAAATTACCCCTTTCTCTTCCTTAACACAACATGTATCATCAAATGGATTGAATATCGTTGCATGCGATTTTTCAAAGTTATTCCAGAAATGATCATTCATTATTTGCTCATCCTGAACCTGGCTAATTGAGAATTCATATTCTAACAATGAATATGTGTATGATAGAACTACTAAATGAAAATACTCGAAGAATTACTTAGTTACTGGAAATGATGTATCAGGGTGGCATAATAAAAATTACAAGTAAAATGCTTGAGTGAGTGCCTGGGGCTGTTATTTCAACTTTACAAGGAAATTGAAAAGTTTTGAGTTAATAACATTAAATTTCCTCATAACTCTTCACAAAACACCATTTTGTAAATTCACTTCAACATGAATGCATGTCTAATCAATCTTTAATGAATTTTATGAATACAATCATTATTCTATGCATCTAGGATCGGGTAAGGTCTTCGTACATAAATTTCTCTTTATAGCTATTGAGGATCTAGTGAGTGCAAGAGGCACCAAACTGATCAATAAATCAAATACCAGATTTTTCATTTAATCATCGCAATTAATTAATTACTAATTAATCTAATCCTTAGTTAAATCACGCTTAATCCATATCCAACCATCCAAGATCCAGGATAGAAAAAACATTTATGTTGGACCACGTGGCTAGATGGGTATATTTTTTATTATTTTTAATTAAGGCTTAGACTTGCTTTTTATCGATTTTTAGCATTAGTATCATCCAAACATCGCGGGGATGGTAGAGTATGTAAGATGTGTTGGACAAGGTAGAAGCATGGATGGGAAGATGTACACGTGGAACCCAAATTATAATGAAATATAATGCAATTAAAGTGGCGAGTTTGGTTTGTATAACAATATAATGAGGTCGATCTTCTTATCTGATGGTTCTTAGAGTTCACCACACATATTATCCCATGGCACAACAAATAATTGGATGGGTAGATATCGTTTGACTAGCCGATCCTAAATAATATAGACATGGAAACATTAACCAAAGCTTAATCAGACATAATTGGGACATGAAAATAAATCATTAAGGATAATTTCCAAACAAGAAATAAACAAGCCAAAAGAAGAGGCAAGAGCTAACGAGCTTGCCATTGGGCATTAAATTAACTCTCAATAACAGAAACTTGCATTATATTATGAAAGAATGATTACAACGCTTCAACGAATTTATCAAATGTAGACAAAAATATTTCATCCAAAAGCTCTCTTTCAGGACACAAGTCCTCAACTTTATACCATAGTCACGAAAGATAAAAACAATAAATGTTTTAACAAGGAGAAACGTTGAGAATCTAAAGATTCTCAAGATGCTCATTTTCAGTTACAAAAGAGTCTTAATATTTCCCTAAAGAGAGAATCAAAGGATTTGTTGCAAACAATTTTACTTAGATAAGAATCGATATCACTTTTTGCTATAGTTCATTGAGACAGCATTGCGTTATCCGATTTTACCACAAACATAATAGGAAATAGC
The DNA here is from genome assembly GCA_000404065.3 of Pinus taeda. Taxonomy (NCBI): domain Eukaryota; kingdom Viridiplantae; phylum Streptophyta; class Pinopsida; order Pinales; family Pinaceae; genus Pinus; species Pinus taeda. The sequence goes on from APFE030693931.1 coordinate 192,927, forward strand.
TCCAAGTTCTAATTGTTGCAAAGCCCCTGTTCATAGTAATGTTTCAATCATAATAAAATAATGATTTTGCAATCAAAATAGTTCATCATAAAGGTGAAAAAATAAAAGTAAATTAATCCCTTCTAAAACCTATGTTATATGGGTTAATATATAAAAAATATAAGGTAAAAGATAAGAAAACAATATTAAAACTAGGAAATGGGATAAGGAAATCATGAAAATTATGAGGCCCAACATCACCCCCCAATTGAACGTTTTGCGTGTCCTCATTCAAATATATAATTAACATGTAAGGAAGTTAAGGAGTAGGCTTCATATGGTTCTTCTCCTCTAAGTCTGAGTCCAATCCTACTTTTGATCTCCTAGAAAGCCACATACTTACCTGCCTCTGACGATTCATAGAAAGACTTGTACTAGACTGAGGACACCAAATAATAGGACATATGTACCTGCATCCCATCCATTTGATCCCATCTTCCATCACAATGTTAACAAAATCTTTCGCTCTAGACATAGCTTGTTGGAAATTATATAGGCCAAAAGGTTCTCTGTTTTTTATTTCTCTAGATGACACTTGCCATCCCATCTTGGCTCCATAGACAACTTCATCTCTTATGTCTTCCAATTTTTCCCATCTTGAGCGTAATTACTAATTATGAATTTTCCCAAGTGAGGGAGAAACATCAAGCTTTTCTATCAAGGAATTATCGAAGGTGAATGTAGAAAAGGGATTTTTTGGCTCACCCCTAACTCAGAGATCAATATTATGTTCTCTTCATTGAAAAGTGTTATACGATTTTTCCCACTTTATTTGATTTATTGAAAATGATATAAAGGCTTGGAATTAGACATCTCCAATGAACAGGACAATGTTTTCATTTACATGTTCTTCCAAAATAAATTTGTGCATGTGGATTTTGCACAAGAGTTACTTTGTTTGCTCATATTGCTTGTGGAAATCAATGATTAAATCCAACACATTATTGAATTCAAATGGTTGACCACATTGTATAGCCTTGGCCTTGAGAAAAAAATAAATTTCAAGTAGAAATAAAGCATAATTTCATGCCGGATATCTACATGCTAAGGCATATGAGTAAATATAATAAATTTCATCTCTCTGTTCGATGATCCTACAAATACGCTCCTTTAAGGCCTGAATTTTATTTTTGGAAAATCTTAATTTTGCATGTGTTTCATTTAGTGTCTAGAGATGTTGGAGCAGTTTTTGATATTCTCTTCAAGGAATTACTTCCCTTTGATATCTAGTTATGATCTCTTTATCTTCTATCATGGTTTTATTTAGTTGCTTTACCGTAGCATCTACAATCAATAGGGTATAAGGAGGAACAACATCTACTTGTGCTCTTTTCTTAATAAAAATAGGTACAATATTAGATTGAGTCTTAACTTTAGCAAAAACAAGTGGAGGATCAATGTGAATATCTTCTTTAATAAAAATAGATGCAAAATCAGTTTGGGTTCCTAGTTCGGTAGAAACAAGGAAAAAAATTAGTTTGAACACCTGCTTCAATGAAGATAGGTACATAAATCAGACCGAGTTTCAACATTTTTGGATTCTTTCTTTCTCTCATCAATTCCAACTTGGTTTACAACTTTATTTCCATGACCCTCATGAAACTTCCTGCCAGTCTACAACCATTTTATCATCTTTTGCACTTTCCTCTATAATTTGTCGTTTTCTCTCCGCAATATAATAACTTCCTTGAGAAGTTTTATTTTTACTTTATCTTTCACAAATTTCATACCTCTAGTTCTTTGAGCAAAGCTTATGGCCAGGAATGTTGAAGCAAGAGGAAGGGAAACATATGTTTTTACTTCATAGCCTTCAACAATAGTCTTTTGGGTAGAATCACCAATTAGAGGGTCGATGTGTGGGTTATCAACTTCCATTGGATGTTTATCAATCACATGTTCTAATAAATTGTTAGCAAGAGGGTCAATCTGGGTTCCACTCAAAGGAACAACATTAAGTTCTCGGCTCTCACCAATGAGGTATTTAAAAGGATATTATGGAGTTGTGTATTCCATAGAAGAGGGTTCTAACATAGTGGAAACGATCCCCAGAGTGTTATTGAGTAGAAATAAGTTCAAAATCATTAGAAGACTCTAAAAGGACAACGACCATGGATTCAAAAGAAGGAGATGTAGCTAAAGAATCAGGTGAGGAATTTTAATTGGAGTTAGGAGGAATGCCTAAAATGAGTTGTAGGATATTTTATTCGCTCCCCTAAGTTTATTGTTTCCAATAGGTTTTCTAATCCTTCTAATGCATGGGTCACCCCTATTTATTGTTCTTCCTGGTTTGAATTTATTTTGTCTAGGATTGATGAATCCTAAGTCAGGTTATCTTCATGGGTTATTTGTTATGTCCCTACCTCATCAGATATTTCTTGAATTAAATTTTCCATTTTTGACTGCTCTGGGGGGGGGGTGTTTGAGGAACTTTGTCCATGCCAAAGTTTAACTAGTCTAGATGACCTTCTCCTCTTTTTGGGCAAAAATGCCAAAAGGGATGCTACTCACTTCTTTGCTCCACTAAGTTTATGAGGAGTTGTATTTTTAAGTTGCAAGACTTGTTGTGAAGCATCTCATATAATTGAGGTTTCATTTTGGTTAGTCTCATTCACTTCCTACCTGCTTATTATCAAATGATGAAATATTTCTAGATGTTCTAGCAATTGCTTCACCTCCTAAGGGAATTTATTGTTCACCCCTAGGGCTTCCTAGGAATCCATCCCAACTTTTTTGAATTTGATTCAAACTCCTCATAATTAGAAATTTAATGAGTCCATGATGGATAACAACGGAAACTTGGTGTTTAAAATTTCTTAATCTACCAGCAGTTTCATGAAACAATGAATGCAAAAAATAAGGAAGGTTTAGAACTACCTTTTGTCTCAGAAACACCATTAACTCAAGATGACGAACCTAGACTACGTCATACCTTCCATTGCAAGTGATGTATCCCTGAATAATTCCTGCTAACTCTTTCCAAAGGTTTGGAAGTGAACTAGGGTTATACCCTTTCCATTTCTTGACTAATTATTCTTTAGGGGTTGAAAATAGAAGGACCTCATTCTATAGGTATGCACTTCGTACCACTTCTCCCCTTCTAAAAAGAGGCATGTTATCTTTGCTATTGTATCTCCACTTATCTCTATTTGCACTTTCCTTACCATTTCTGCTCTTGCATTCAAATTCTGCATGAATTCGAGTGTGACTTCATTATCAAATGGGCCTTGCAATCGTCCAAAATATTCTATCCATATTTCCCCATTCATAATACTACATGCCTCCTCTATGCCCTACAATTGGGTTGGTTTATAGCGTACTGAATGGCCTCACATGTTAGTTGTTCAATAAGGAACGATTTGGAAATGTAAACAATAGAGTTCAGAGATAGAAATGTTGCATAGAATATGGAAGTTCACAAACATAACATGCAATAGGGCCTTCTCGGGAAGTCGATGAACATAGCATGCAATGAGGCCTTCCCAGAAATTTCATGAACATAACGTGCAATGGAAGTTTATTTCCGCCAAATAAAATTTGAGGGTCATCCATGTCCCTCGATCAATTTTCATGAGTTGACAAGAATTTTTCATGATTATAGGACAAAGCCATATTAATTAATCATGGGAGAACAATTGTAAAAAATGGTGGCGGAGGACAAGAAATATTTGTAACACGTGAAGCAATCATTAGATCAATGACCAATCATAAAGTGCAATAACGACCAATGTCATTATGATGACCAAAAAACTAATTTCAAAAGTAATAAAGGCATAAGGAGAAATAATGGATGGTTGGAAACTATGATTGGTCAAGGAGTATCACATAGAGAAAAAAAAGAAGAAAGGAGTTAAAAAAGAAAGGTGATAAAAATATTTGGTTTCTAAGTGTCCTATAGTTTTTATCCCTGAAATGTAGAATTATGACTAGTTCTCATTAACAATCAACATCATTACTTTATAGAGGCTATTTTAATAGTACTCCATAACATGTTTTAACAAATAAACAATTTTCCTTTGTTGATTATTGATTTTAGGGAGTCAAGATAGCTAACTGGATTGTAGTATTTGAATCAACTTTAATGCCATAGGAATGTCCACTACTACTCGTAGGCATCCATAGCCTCGACGGGGTTTCCTTTCAACTATTTGAGATGTGAGAAACCTATCTATTAAAAACAAATTCATAACTTATAAGTTTATTTTGATTTTGTTAAGTGTCCACAAAAGGCCAATTTTTTGGTGTGGTAACTAGTTAATAACAATGCCATTCACGGGAACTAATAAAGTGAACAAGCCGATTTGCGATGAGACCTCTTTTCCTCCAACCTTAAGACCGAAGGCCATTACCCTGGCTTGGTGAACAAAAGTGGTAGTGTCACTTCACTAGGTCCTATGATCACGGTAGGCTGACTCGTGATGAGAAATCCTATCCCCCATTGAATTTGGATTTTTATTATTTTTTTTCTATTATGATTTTTTTTAATCATAAAATATTACTTAATAGATGGGGTGGCACATCAACTCATTAAATTTAGGGATGGCATAAAAATTATTATAATAAATAATTTTTGCTAGGTCCCTATAATACTAATGTATTCCCCTTATTGTTATTAATTTCTTGTTCCCTTACATTATTATTTTTATGTAGGATTTGATTATATTATGACCCCTTAGACTCCTATATATATATGAAGGATGTATTATCATTTGAATAATCCAATAATTGTTCATTTATGTAATGTAAAGGAGGTTTACCCCTCGAAGAGGATAATTTTAAAGTCGTTGATCTATATTTTTTGTGATATGGTTGCATAACATTTGGTATTAGACCTTTGGATTCTAGGGTTTCACTTCTTCAACCAGGTCATCTTGGAATTTTCACTATAAATTGTTTTCTACAAGGCTTCAGAAGTTAAAATTTTAACCATGTGTATCTAAAATCATTTTTAACTTCATGTACAAATTTCAAATATTTTTTGACTATATTTTCAGATATATGATCTGGGGAAGTTAGGGTTTTTGCAGGCTCTAGAATTCCATCTCAAATACGTGACCTAGGGAAAATTGTCATAAATTTCGTTTCAATTGTCATATTTGAATTTTGTAAAAAGTGGATGAAGGTGCACAAAATGTAGTTTTTTTTGTAGCAATTTCAGGGTTGAATGTTGAAACATTGACATGTGGAATCTCATACAACTTTGCTCTATTGAACCAGTCCACAATCAGGCCAACGTGGGAGATCTTGCATAAATCTATATTTAAGAATCCACTATTGGTATGAATTATGGAATTGGAAATAAGATTCATAAGGATACCACAGGACTAAGTTTCAGACCTTGCAAATCCAAAATTACAGAGATACAACAATTACAATATCGAGCTCCAATAAAGCAGGAAAAAGGTGTATATTTTTAAAAGTTTGTCATAACTTTTGTTTGAAAAATATTTTTGAAGTGATTCAAAGGGAAAATTGAAGCATATATATAAGTATTTGGTTCTAAAATTCTTCTAAAAGAAAATAATTCTACTCCCATTAATGCCTCAAAAACCTCTAGTATGACACATGAAGAGGAAGAATTGCAACATGATATATCAAAATTATAGGATCAAGTGCAACAAATTTCCCTCTCACAAATAGCAACCAAAGATGACATGGATGGTTTAAAAGTAGACATAGAAGGTTTTAAGGATGATGTGGAAGCTAAGATGGATGGTTTGAAGGAAGGTTTGACAAAGTTGTCACAATAAAGGCTTCCCAGTGGTGATAGAGTAATCCATGAAAATCATGATGACGACAAAAGGAATATGAATTATGATTTTAGAGACTCCAATGTGGGGTTTAAGAATGACCAAATGAAAAATATATATATGAGGAAGTTTGATGCAAAGGATCCAGTAACATGGATACTACATATGGAGACATATTTTGATCTAAAGGATGCGCAACACACACAAAATATATGCATTGCATCTTTATATTAAGAACCCAATGAATTTGTATGGTATTGATGACTTTGTTCTTGTAAAAAACTTGTCACTTGGTCAATTTTTATGGAGCAAATGATAGCACATTATGAGGATACAAAGAGAAACACCTTCTTTAACCAATTGATAAATCTCAAACAAAAGGGTTAAATGGCGGATCACATTGAGGACTTCCAAAAATTGAATATTAGAGTAACTGATATTCCAAAGGAGCATAGGATTGATGTATTAATAGGGACTTTGAAGGATAACATCCAACATGAGGTTCACCTTGGGAACCTAATTCGTTGGAGAAGGCATTCAGAGTGGCAATAAAAGTTGAAAGAAAAATTATGGCAACAAAGAAGTCTACCACTCATAGCTATAAACATGGAAGTATTGTTGCTCCTAGCCTTCGACAACCTACAAGGTTGACATCACAACAATTGGAGGAAAAAAGATCAAAAGGGATTTATTACAATTGTGATAGTAAATACACTAAAGGTCATAAGTGTGTTGAGAAGAAATTATTCTACATAGATTGTGAAGAGGAGGAAGAAAAGGAGAAAGAAACATCAAAAGAGGAGGATATACACCACGAACCAACCCCAAAGAAAGAAGAAATGAATTAGAACATATCTTGCAATGAATTGGTAGGAATTACCACTATTATAACTCTTAAGATAGAAGGATATATCAAGAAAAAAAGGGTAATAGTGTTGATTGATTCAGGTAGTACTCATAATTTTATTCATTATAAGATAGCCAAAGAATTGAATTTCTTCCTATATCCAACTCTTAGGTTTCAAGTGATTGTTGAAAATGGAGGAACTATAAATTTCTTTGGAAAGTGCCATAATATCAAGCTAACCATGGGGGAATATTTATTGAATAGTTCAATTCTTTCCATTCCAATGGGTGGTGCTGATGTTGTACTAGGAATCCAATGGTTACAATATTTGGGGACAATAACTTTTAATTTTCAAGAACTTTTCTTGAATTTTTTTTTGGGAAAGAAATGAATTTTAATTAGGGTTTATCACATGGAAACTAGGAAATATAATCAATTGTAATGGCATGAAAAATATTTCGAAGAGAGAATGACAAGGAATAATTGCACAATTATGCTCATTAGAGGTTGAAACATCAAAATAATCTATTTCTTTAGATGTCCAAAAAGTCTTGGTCAATCATTCCAAGGAATTTGAGACTCCCAAAGTCCTCCCACCTATCCATGATCATGATCATGCTATTCATTTGGTTCCAGGAAGTGTTCCTCCAAACATTAGGGCTTATAGATATCCCTATTCCCAAAAGAGTTAAAATGAACGTATGGGTGCAAAAATGCTAGAGGCTGGTATAATTCAACCTAGTCAAAGTTCTTTCTCTGCTCCAATAGTATTGGTGCACAAGAAGGATAAATTATGCCATATGTGTCTAGATTATAGGGAGATCAACAAGATCACTATTAAAGATAAATTTCCCATTCCTGTCATTGATGAATTGTTGGATGAATTATAGGGAGAAATTTACTTCACCAAGCTGGATCTTTCTTCAGGATATCATCAAATCAGAATGAATACTGAAGACATTCCAAAAAAACCATTCAAAATGCATGAGGGTCATTATCAATTATTGTTCAAGTCTTTTTTCTTTACTAATGCACCTTCGACATTTCAAGGTTTGATGAATTCCATTTTCAAACCCTTAGAATTTTTTTGTTAGTATTTTCTGATGATATATTAATATGTAGCAAGTCTTGGAAGGATCATGTTCAACATGTTGACAGGATGCTCAAATTGGTGGAGGAGAAACAATTATATTAAAAAAACTCCAAATGTTTCTTTGTAGTAAAGCAGGTGGAATATTTGGGTCATATTGTATCTCATGAGGGTGTTAAGGTAGACCCTAACAAAATTAAATCCATTAAGGAATGGAAAATCCCCACAACCATAAATCATCTTTGAGGATTTCTCAGGTTGACAGGGTATTATCTCAAGTTTGTTAAGAATTATTAGAGAATAGTAGCACCTCTAACAATAGTACTAAAGAAATATGCATTTTCTTGGACTCTAGAAGTGACTAAGGCCTTTGAACATCTTAAAGAGGCAATGTGCCAAGAACCGGTATTATCTATGCCTAACTTCACAAAAATATTTATTGTGGAATGTGATGCATCGGGAAATGGAAATTGTGCTATTTTAATTCAAGAAGGAAGACCTGTTACTTTTGAAAGTCATTCATTCAAAGGAAATTATTTACACAAACCTATTTATGAGAAGGAAATGTTGGCAATACTACATGCACTAAAGAAATAGACCTTACCTAATGGGAAGACCAAGGTAAAAATGGACCATGATAGTCTTAAATACTTTTTGCAACAAATATTATCTTTAGAAGAGCAACAAAAATGGGTCACAATGATGTTGGGTTATGACTTTGAAATCATCCACAAAAAAAGGGAGCAAAAGTTGTTGCAGATGCACTCTCAAGAAAGAATTAGGATGTGGAATAATTTCTTTGTGCCATTTCTATTATCCAACCTGATTGGATAATCGAAGCAAGGCATGAATGGAAGAATGATGAAGAGCTGTGGGCACTCATTCAAGAGTTGCAGCAAGAGACTAGTACATCTGATACATTTAGCTGGAAAAATGATTCATTATGGTACAAAGATTGCTTATACCTTTGTAATAATTCCCAACTCAAGAAAAATATTCTTTTCGAATTGCAAACCTCCCCCAAGGGCACTTAGGATTTTTGAAAACTTACCATAGGGTCAAGAAGGTTTTCTTTTGGGATGGCCTTAAATTTGATATTCAAAAGTTTGTGGTAGAATTTTTAGTTTGCCAACAAAATTAAGTTGAGAAGATTAAGTCTATTACAAACTTTAGCCATTCCAAGTTAGCATTGGGAGGAGGTCTCAATGGATTTTATCACAAGTTTACCCAAGTCTAAAGGAGACAGTGCCATCATGGTGGTAATTGATAGACTTACCAAGTATGCACACTTTTGTGCATTGTATCATCCTTTTAAAGTCAGTACAATTGCTATTGCATTTATGGAAACAATTCAAAAGCTACATGGAAACCAAAATATTATTGTAAGTGACACAGATCCCATTTTCATTGGAAAATTTTGGATGGAATTACTTTCTTTTCTTGGTACTCAACTAGATCATAGCTCATCCTATAATCCTCAATTTGACAAGAAAACTGAGATAGTGAACAAATGATTGGGAGGATATCTTTGTTGCTTTGTATTAGATAAAAAACATAATCGGTCAAGTGGCTACCTCTAGTTGAATGGTAGTATAACACTTCCTTCCATACTGTAGCAAAAATGATCCCATTTATGGCACTTTATGGATATCATCCACTATCCATCACATAATTTTAAAGAGAAAATTATAAGGTTCAAGCATTCTAATATCACATTGAGAATCAAAAACAAGTTCTCCAACTCTTAAAGGATAATATCACTCTAGTGCATAATCAAATGAAATGACAGGCATATCAACATCGCAGTGAAAGAAGTTTTGATGTAGGCGACTGGGTATTTTTATGACTACAACCATACAAACAAAATGTCTCTGAAGAAAGCTAAAAAGGATAGTAAGTTATCACCCAAGTACTATGGTACTTACAAGGTGTTGCAAAATATTGGTACTATGGAATATAATTTGGAGTTGCCTACATCTTCCCGAGTACACCCAGTTTTCCATGTTTCATAAAGAAGTTTATCGATGATAGGCTCCTAGTTCAAACAGTGTTCAACACTTGATGAAGAAGGAAAAATCATATTTGAGATTGAATCAGTCACGAAAACAAGAACCTGACATCTATGGAATTGATTAATTTCAGTGTATCTCATTAAGTGGAAGAGCTTACCCATTGAAGATTCCATATGGGAGGATGATAATTTTATACAAAATCATCTGAAACAAATAAAGCGTTTAGGACAAAACTTTTTTGAAGGAGAGGGGCATGTTATTTCCCTATAGTATTAATGTATTCCCCTTATCATTATTAGTGTATCACCCTATTTTTTATTGTTGTGCCCCATAGATACCCATGATTGTTATTCTTGTGCCCTTACATTACTATTGTTATGTAAGCTCTGATTATATTGTGACCCCTTATACTCCTATATATGCCAAGGAGGTCTTATCATTTGAATCATCTCATAATTATTCATTTATGTAATGTAAATGAGGTTTCCCCCTCAAAGAGGATACTTTTTAAGTCGTTGATCTATCTTTTCTGTGAGTTGGTTGCATAACACTTTTTAGCTAGCTAATCTTGTTCCCAAAAATTATTTTCTTCAAAAGAATTGTAGAATTGATTTAAAAATGGAGTGAGAGATGGATCCTTAAGTGGTGATAGAATAAATTTATGATGGGTTTGTTTATGAACTTATCACAAGATCAAGGAATTAAAAAGTTTAGGAGATTCAAGAATCCATATCATAAAATCACCCTTAAAAAAAGTTTTCCTTTTAAAAGTAAATTCTCATGTGATAAATATTAAACAAACTAGTTTTCAACCATCGTATTGAAAAGGGATTGAAGTGTTCCTTATATAAAAAATAAAGATATTGGCATGTAGAAATCAATGTGTAGATTCAAAATTTCTCATGAAATTTACTAAATCACAAGACTTGAACCTACTCTACTGATTTGCGGAAGTTAATTCACCATATAGAACAAAAATCATAGACATGCAAAAGTGAAACATCACACATGCACAAATATTTATCTAGGGGAAAGAAACTACTCAAAACCCCTTCCTATCTATATTTCATTTATTAAAGAATCTAGATGAGTACAATATGCTTGATCAAGCTCGAGCACAACTTGCACCTGTATCTTCTACCCTCTGCTTGACTGGCTGACTCTATACAACACTTAGCCAATGCTATAGTCATCCAAGATCCTAATTCCATGCATTATTACTTGAGGAATTAGGCCCCTATTTAATAGGGATTTTCCTCCATTGGATTGTGCAATTCCTTTAGGTCAATTCTCTAACTGCATGCACCACCTGTACAACTTGAAATAGTTTACAAATGATAGTACACTACTCTTGCTCCGATCTCAACTGGGTAACTCTTAGATCTGACATGTGTGAATTATTTATGGATGAATCACCAGTTAACTAGTTGAACACATGAATAAGCACCTCAGTTTCTGACCTCCTACTAGTTCCTCCATCACTTGGAACTAGTTTAATTGAATTTAACTCAGTTAAATTGAATTAATTAATTACAACTCAAAATAAACTCAATGAGGGCTCCTATAAAGTAGGATACACTCTACATGACTCAAGTTAGACCCTCAACTCGAATTAAGTATATGAAATAAATCAAATTAACTTAGTTAACTCATATAGGCTATCTTGTGACGTGGAATTATAATTTCTCTCCTAATTTAATTCAAGGGAAAATTAAAGAAGGTTTTTTTTGTTGCATTTTCAACACTCCTTCTCAATAAGAAATGGATTAAAGTCTACCTCGATCCAACACCTTTGGAATGTACTGCATGAAACACATCTCACTATTGGTTTTTCTACTACAACATCGACAACCAAAAACCATCCAAAAATAAATAAATAAATAATCACTAAATCAATCTAAAATTGTCTACTGGGAAAGCTATGCTACTGCTGACTCTTCTACTGAGCCTCCTGCTTTGCTATCAGCTCTAAGATGCACTCCTTTGTATCTAAATTACATTGGTCCTCCTGCTACTGAATACTGAGTGTCCCCCGTAGCAATGTAACGATTCATGAGACAAAAAACCTCAATGGACCCTACCTGAATTTTTGCAACTCTTGGTACCATTGCTTCACATCTCCCCACCTCACACCTAGAGGCATGGCTGCATGTGCTCCATCTACCCACTTAGCTCAAAATTTCCCCCTACTAGAGATGTCTACTTGAGTGGATGTTTTCAATCTATCTACTCTCTGATTCTCCAATTGTGGTTGCTCCACAACTTGCTGAGGCTACTTCTGAGGCTCCACATTGAGAGGTAAATTATGCTCCCTATCAATCACCATGTCTCTAACCTTTGATTCACTCCTCAAGGCTTTGCATGCATCTTCAACCTCAAGTGCATACTGGTTCTTGACTGGCACACTAATCTGCTTCACCTGTCCCGTGGCGATGTATCTCAGGAAATCCTTCCTTTTATTGAATATCACATCGTATCCATGATCTTCCCACACAGCTACAAAGACAAGATTATTCTTTAGACCCAAAAAAAGCATCATATCCTTAAGTCTGAGAGGGGAGCCAGATTCCCTATGAAAAGTAACTATATTGATATCAGTTATGCTATACCTCCCATCATCTCCAAACTCAATAATTTGCTTGAGGTATTTTTCCTCCAAGTCAGTGAAGAGATCTCTATTCCTTTTCATACGGAACGAGGCACCATTGTTGAGATACCACATGATTCCCATTAATGTGCTTGCCATGCACGAAATGAGAGTAAAAAAAGATCGAATTATGAAGCTAGAGCTTAACCTGCTACTGCAACTACATGATTCTTCTTTCTTGCATTCTTTTGTGTGTTTCATGACATAGTGCCCAAATTCATGACTGTGAAATTACTTGATGTTGGACAATTCTATCTTATTTCCCTCCTCACCTTGGGATTTATTTCCCTTGTCTTTCCTTCCTTTTCTGATTAATTCAAATTCCTCTTCCACTTCTTTGGATGAGGTCCCATCTCGGTTGTCCCACCTTATCTCTTTTTGCACCAAGTCAAAACACAACCACTCCCACTTTGGTAGATGATCCCTCCCATTTACCGAATCTTGGTAGTTGTCCGAGCTCTTAGGAAGGCCTATAAGTGTTACGCTGACTAGATCATCTTCAATAAATGCAATACCAATGATCCCAAGCTTATCCCAACATCGAGTGAACTTGCTAAAATACTGTGGTATTTTCTTGCCCTTCTCCATCTTGATATTACGAAACTTGTCCCTCAGTGTCAACTTCCTGTGGTCATTGTTGTTTTGAAACAAGTCTATCAAGGCTTGCCACATTGCATATGGTGTATCCTTCCTGTGGAGATTCGAGGCAATATGATCTCACATTAGGGGAATTTTGAGGTCTAAAATGGGCCTCCTAATAAAAATGTATAACCAAAATAGATTTTATAAGAACCAATAGGATTCAAGATGATGATGTCAACCATGGTAGATGATTCACCATTTTTGGAGTAAAAAAGTAAAATTAATAAAAAAGATTAAAATAATAAAACTACTTTTTCAACTCATATTTTCAAAGGTTTTACTCAAATTTCAAGCAAGAGTGCTGGTTGGATGAAAAAATTTATTCCTCATCCAAGGAGTACCCATGTTGCATACTCTCGATGGACCCTGCTACATGAAAAATGAGAAATACATCAAAAATCATGATTGCAATTACATTTTTCATGTATTTATCATTTTTCATGTAGCAGGGTCCATTGAAAGTATGTAACATAGGTACTCCTTGAATGAGGAATCAAATTATGCATCCAATAAGTGTTTCCTCTTGAAATTTGAGTAAAACCATATGGATATAAGTTGAAAATACGAGTTGAAAAATAGTTTTTAATTTTTTCCCTCTAAAATTTGATGATTTAATCTAATCCTATTTTATTATTTCCACTATTATTTTATAATTTAATTTGGAGGCCCATTTTAGACCTTAAAATTCCCCTAATGAATTCCTTCTAGTATGATCCTCCTCACCTTTGCCACACATTTCTTCCACTCTGTCGTGTCTTGAGCATCGGTTGTTGGAGGCTTCGAAATATCATTGTCTATGGATTTCTTAATCCCATTGTCTTCCAACACTGCCTCCATCCTATCCTTTCAAGAAATATAATTCAAACTACCCTCAAGGGAATATTCGAGTCTTAATCCGTAGAATGACATCTTGCTAGCTCTAAAGAATGATTCTACAAATTAGATTTCATGTGAAAAGATAAACACATATTATTATATTCTAGTGTGATATCTTCTCTCATACCAAGTAGAGATTAATGTGTAGATTAAAAACTGTGCATGAAATTTACTAAATCACAACACTTGTAGCTACTCTACTGATCTACAAAAGTTAATTCACCACATAGAACATAAATCATAGACTTGAAAAAGGAAACATCACACATGCACAAAGATTTATCTATGGGAAAGAAACTGATCAAAACCCCTTCCTATCGGTATTACATTAATCAAAGAATCTAGATGAATACAATATTTTTGCTTCATCTTGAGTACAACTTGCACCTGTATCTTCGATCCTCTACTTGAGTAACTGACTCTGGCCAACACTTGGCCAATTTTCTAGCCATCCAAGCTCATAATTCCTCGCATTGTTCCTTGAGGAATTCGGCCCCTATTTAATAGGAATTTTCCTCCATTGGATTGTGCAATTCCTTTAGGTCAATTCTATAACTGTATGCATCACTTGTACAACTTGAAATAATTTACAACTGATATTATACTTCCCTTGAACTCCAATCTCAACCAGGTAACTCTCAGATCTAACATGCATGAGTTATTTATGGCCAAATCATCAGTTAACTTGTTGAACACATGAAGCAACACCCCATTGTTTGACCTCCTACTAGTTCCTCCATTAGTTGGAACTAGTTTCACTGACTTTAACTCAGTTAAAATGAATTAATTAATCACAACTCAAATAAACTCAACCAAGTCTCCTATAAAGTAGGAGGGACTCTACATGACTCAAGTTAGACCCTCAAATCGAATTATCAGAACCAACTAAGTCAAATTAACTTAGTTAACTCGTACATATTGTCTTGTGATGTGGAATTTCAATTTTGTTCCTAATTTAATTCAAGGGAAAATTAAATCAGGATTTTATTGTTGCATTTTCAACATGGAAAACAAATCATTAACAATAACCATATCTAGAGAAACAATAGTCTCATCTAAGGAAACAACAACTATGGCTAGGAAAACAACACTTGTGATAATGATGTTGTGACTAAGGAAACAACAACTGTGATAATGGTGTTATGACTAAGGAAACAACAACTGTAATAACAGTGTTGTGACTAAGGAAAAAAAAGTTGTGATAATGGTGTTGTGACTAAGGAAACAAAAACTGACGAAACAACGTTATGGCTTAGACACAAAAATTTCAATAATCATAACATCAATGTTTTTTTTTAAATGTTTGTGATGTTTCCCAAAAAATTAAAATATGCACACCATAAGAAAATAAATACTACTTACATTATGTACATAGAAATAAGGGGTTTTAATAGAACTTTCATCTGATCTTGGTTGTGCGGATATTCCCTCAATCATCTACAACTTGCAAGTTTGCATCATTATCAATTTCATGAAGGAAGGAATGTCTTGTAAGTGTTTGGTGGTACAAATGAAGTCGATGACCATTAATGAAGAAAAAAATTCGAGAGTCATCAATCATAGTAAGGAATACTATTCCATTATTAGAAACTTTTCTGACTTCACAAGGACGTGTTGATGGTGCTGGACCAAACAACATTTAGGGGATCTCCCTGATACAAAGTCCCAATAAAACCTCACACTGTTTAGTGTAGGATTCACATCTAGTATTAAGGTTGGGATGCCAAATCCTTAAAGATCTTCCTCATCTCTGGCTGTCAGCACAAGAGAGTGATGCAATGGTTTCTTCGAAAATAAGGGGAGGTCTACATGGTGACTGTTCAGTTGCAATTGTGTCAAGGTTCTTCTACTACAAAGTGGGGAGGAAAGTGAGCCTCTAAGTGAGAGGCAATAATACCACCTAGGAAGATAAACACATGGAACAGAAATGGTCTGTCTAACATCTAGTGGAATAGTCCACAATGGATGCGATGATCATTACAACCAAAAAATAATGAAAGATCTGTCTAGTATCCTGTGTTATAGTCCACAAGGATGGGACAATGATAACAACCATTACAACACATTCTCAAGAAGATAAGCACTAAAATAACCAAAATAGTTCAACTATCTTAGTACATGTGAAAGAAAACATGAAATATAAACGTCCATAGAATAGTCTTACAAACATTCACAGTCCATGCATGAAGAATGTTCTGGTTTGAAAAGGACTCCTTCATTAAGAAAAAGTTCCAAGACACATGTTTACAATGTACATAACTAGCCCCAATAGTGGACACTGGAGCCACTCTTTTCTCCTCAAAGAACTAGCTAATCTCTCTAATGCCTTGTGGGATGAGCCAAGGTGAAAAGTACTTTAATCATATAATGAGGGGGTATATATAACCAAGGGATGATGTCCCCCCCTTGTGAGTCTTTGAATATCCTCATGACCGTTCGAATTCGTATGACATTTCAACTTACATGACTCTTCATATTCATGTGTGTCCTTTGGAATTCCACTTTGCAATACATTTAAATATAATATAAATGCTCCATAATAGTGATGTGGTATATGACCGCTCATCACATGACATGACATGACACTACTGACATGGACTACTTAGTGATGTGGCAATGTCAAGTCACGCTTTTTGCTGAGTGCTAGATGTTTTCTTGGATATGGTTTCTCTTCACCTCCACATGGCTTGATGATACAAATTCTTTAATGATATTTAGTCTTGTATGGTAGTTGTAAACTTCCGACCCTTTGCTTCTTCTTGATTGATCCCCTTTTGAGTTCAACTGCAATAGATTTTTCAGGCATGTTTCCCTCCTTCTCCTTCTTCATTATCTCAGCATGACTTGATAGTGTACCTATTCCTACATTTACTGATGACGAGACAACATCAATCTGAAAACCTGTTAGTCTAAGACAATGCATTCTTATTGATGAACTAAGCCTGGGACAAGTCATAGAGTGGGGAGAGGGTCCCAGTGACTACACATTGCATAGTTCTAGTAGACAGGGGGAGAGCTTGGGCTCTGAGACTGCACAATGCATGACTAAGGTAGGCTTGAAAGATAAAATTGTGCAAATTCCAAAGGCAGTGGGGTTTGACTTAGGGACAGGACACTGGAGGAGGAATATACATAGTTTTGGAGGCCAAGGGAGTTTCAGCTTCTATGCATTGTGTAGTTCCAGTACAAAAGGAAAATGATTGATGGTTAAGGATGAGAAATGCATAGTTCATTGCTGATTGGGAGGCACAACTACACAATTCTGGAGGTCAAGATTTAGAGATAGACTCAGGAATTGTGCAGAGAGGCAGCCCTAGAGGAAAGGGACTATGAACTACATAGTTCCATGCAGTAGGGTCATAACCTAGAGGGATAAGACTATGCAGTGCGTAATTCAGTCGAGGACTAATGAAGCTAAGTTTCTCAGACCGAAATATTTTCCAAAAAATGGCTAAGCAGAGGATGGTTGTTGGACTTGTGATGGACCTTGAGTGTGATCATACACTTAGCATATTTTGATGACATGAAAACATAGATCATTGGAACACACAGACAAATCCTTTACCTTTGTGTGACTACCTCATGACAAGATACGACAAGTGCGACACTTAAGATAGGCTTTAGGACGACTGTGACGACCCGTGTGTGATAGTGCTCAAGACTTTTTGTATGGATGCGACATATGTTTACATGGTTGGGACAACTAAAATACATAACGACCGAATTTTGAAACCATTAGAAAAGGCTTGCAAACATTGTATGATAGTCAAACATGCCAAAATACGATAGTTAACCTAACATTCAAAAGGGACCAAAGAACTTTGAGAAAGCTCATGAAATGAGCTCTAGTGTTTGCAACAATAATGAAAAGACCAAGGAAGGCTCGAAAATTTGAGTGAGCCAAATTTTTTGAGGGTGTTGCAACAATTACAACACTTGGTGACACACTAATTGAACTCCAGCTTCTTTGTCTTGGTTAACTTGTTTTGTTCAGGGCCTTCATTCTTTAGGGAGTATTGATTTATCATGCAGATTAATTTGGCCTTCCCACTTACCCCATGAACAGACATGGTGCCCTCTATACCGTCTCAGTTAAACACAACATAAGATTCAACATAATCACAATATTTCAAGTTGGGAGGAGTAGTGTAGCTTATGAGCTTAATATTTTCATATTTTTCATCTTTGGTGTTTCTCTGCTACCACCCGGCCTGGACAATACCCCGCCGGAGTCACGTAGAAACAAAAACATTTCTCCACTGCTAGCAAGCCTAGAAAGTGCCCCAACGGAGTTGCTTTCTTCACGTCTTTGCACAGTAAGCCTTTCTCTTATTTTACCTTTATTTATCTATTTAAAGAGAACTATGCATTGGCACTTATTTATTTTGGGGCAAAAAAGGGATCCTGAGTTATTAAGAGCAGAAGAGGTTGTTCCTTCAGAAAAGAATATAAATATTTCTAATTTAGGTTTGATCATTTAGATGTTTTCCCCTTCTCTGTTTTTACTAGTTGGATAAGCTTGAGAAGACCAAAGCAGAAAAACTGAGTATAGGCAGGAGGTTTCCAAACTAGACATGGGTTCATCGTTGGACCAAAAATCTCCTTACATGTAGATCGTATTTTCCATCGAAACTTGATTGGACAAAAGGTGTAACCAACACAAGGAAGACAAATAAAAGGCTAGCTAGATACTGAAGTGTCTCAAGCCTCTTTACGATTTAGCCACACACATACTTAGAAGCCACAACATATTCATGACACTTATTCACATAGCAGAAACCAAAACAAAATTCAAATAAACAAACACAAAATTTTTAACAAAAGAAAAGACTATGTACACAATGTAGGGCACAACCCCAAATTTTCATAGAAAGTATTGTTTCAAGTCTTGGTCATTAATAGAGTGATAGTCAATATTCCCGTCAAGTGATTGAAGAAGATATGTGTGTTGACCAAGCTTTCCGTGTACCGTGAATGGTCCAATCCAGAGGGACTGAAACTTAGTGTGTTTTCCTTTGTCCTTGTGGGTTTTATCCCATTTTAAGATTAAGTCACCCGCACTAAAGCTATTTTTCCCTGCAGAATTCTTATAGAACCACCACTTGATATGACTTTGGTGAAGTACAAATTTTTCTTTAGCTTTCAACCTTTCTTCCTACAGCTTATGAAGATTGTTCATCTTGTACTGAATTAATAGCCATGGTTTTCCTTTGGACACTTGTGATAGTTGGAGAGCGAGAAAGTAGATATTAGGCAGGAGGATGGATTATTTTTCCATATACCAGGAAGTAAGGGGTCATGTTCATGGCAGGTTTTGGTAAAACTCGATCAGCCCATAAGGCATTCACCAAAGCAGATTGCCAATTTCGTTGTTCAGAGAATATGGTCTTTTTTATTATGTGGATAAGGTTCTTGTTTGTTGATTCAGAAAGGCCATTCCCCTATGGATAGTAATTTTCTGAATGCTTCAATAGGATACCATTGTCCAATGAAAAATTGTAAAGTCTCAACGACAAGAAGTATGTTGCATTGTAAAAAACAAGTGGCATTGGAACACCGAACCTGACAATGATGTTCTATTTTAGAAAGCTAATGACTTCCTGATATTCACATTTTTTAGCAGAACTGCTTCTATCCACAGTGTGAAATAATCTGTAGCAGTTAAGATGTAGTGTTTCTTCTTTGACGAGTGCTAGAAACATTCCACAATAATGTCCAAGCCCCACTATCTAAAAGGTTCTTCCACTGCAATGGGGTACAACAAGGCTGCTAACTTCTTGTTTCTGTAGGAACACCTTCGAAATATTAGACACTTGCGGGTGTAAGCATGGGAATATATGAATAATGTGGGCTAGTAAAATTTGGCCCATTTAACCTTATGCATTGTAGTGTTTCTTGCAAAGTGTCCCCCAATTGATTTGTTGTGGAGATCACACAATACCTTTTTTGAATTGTGCACCTCTAAGCACCTGAGGAGTACTCTATTGTGGTGCTTTATGAACAAAAACCTTTGCACCAACTGATAATATAATACTTTAAGTAAGAGTGCCCTCTTCTGCCATGTGAGTGAGTGGGAATTGTTTCGTGCTCAAGGTATTGGTGCACATCCGTGTACCAAGATTTTTTGCTTATAGTGGGGTAGGTTATGTTGGTATTATGGCACAGGTTTGGAGCTATGGCACAGGTGTTGTCCTTGATGGCAACCTTCTTTGATATTAGATCTCAGTTCAGGCACTCAGAAAGTAGAAAAAGACATATACGCAGGTTCATCTAGACGAAGGCGCGTATACACGCGGGTTATACATTACAAAAGCGCGTATATGTTGTGGATCATTCTTTTGGTCCATGG
>APFE030693931.1:223798-246677 GCA_000404065.3 Pinus taeda
GTTGGGGGGGGGGGTACATTCATACTTTGTCGCCTTCATATTTTTCCATATTCATATATCACATTCTAAAACCCACACTTTCAAAGTATATTCACTATTACGTGAGCATATAAATGGCTTTGTAAAAAAGTACTTAAAAGCTAATTGGATACAACACAATCATGGTTGTTACACAAGAACCAACCATGATGCATTCCAACAAAATACTTTGCAATAAAATTCAAATTATCATTATGCAAAGTTCATACATTAAAATTGAATGCAACAAACAAAATATGGTTGAAACACAAGAACCAACCAAGTTGCAATTCATCAAAAACACTTTGCAAAAGTTAAGTAAATAATATCATGCAAAGTTTAAGCCAAAGCTCAAGTATCAAAAGTAATGTAATAGATTGCATGAGGACATGCAATACCTTAAGTTTGGGGGTATGTTGGGCCTAAGAAGTATCCTTAAAATTCATCCACTTTCACTCCATTCAACATTCACTTTCTGTCTATTCACACATTTTCTCACCTCTATTCCACCACCATGTCATCACATTAACTTCTCCTTCATCATTAAATGGGCTACCATTGTGTTTTCCAAAACATTATTAATTCTTAGTATTTTTAAGAGAATTTGTGGTTAAACTTTAGAAAATAATATCCATATACTTATACCTAACAATTAGAATGAGTTTGTTGAAATGAGTAGGTACAAAGGAAGCTTCTAAGGCAGCCTTATGTGGCACTCTATGTTCAAATTCGAATTTGGGAAGATCATGAACCTCATGAATAAGATCATGGACCTCATGGAGAAGATCATGGAGGATAGGGTTATGTGTCAATATTGGTTGAGAGATATGTGGATTTGAAAAGGGAATAGTGGATCCACATTTATGAGTTTTTTATCATAACTTTTGTATAAATAGGATCATTATCTCCTTCATTTGTAACTTAATTTAGAATTTGGAATTGAGAATCTAGAATTTAGTACCTTAGGATCTTATAAGTTTGTAAGGAGAAGTTAGAATTTGGAATCATTGTAATGAAGATTTTAGGACCTCTTGGAATGGAGAACTTGTAATTGCAATTTTTAGTTGAAGATAAATAAAATGGAGATTCTTTGATCTTCTACATTTGACTTCTCTTTTGATGTGCTTGTGAATCCTTGGAAGGGCCCCCATTGTCTAGCAAGTAGACTTTTGTTTTGGTAAGATTTCATTTTATGTTTTTTTTGTAAATTTCATTAGGTTCATATGTTTGAAAATTGGGAAAAATTTAAGGAGGTAAATTTATCTTAAAGTTTAGAAACCTTGGCGAATCCCACTAGTCCATAATATGAAATCTATAAAATGTTTGGAGATATTTTTGTAAAACTATTCAAATTTATAATATTTTTATGTAGTCTATATATAATTTTTTGGCGATTTTTAGGGTAAAATAATTTCATTCTATAAAATTTGGATGAATCATTTTTACAAAAAAATGGAAATTAGTGAATCTTTTTTTTGGAAAAACTATAGAAAATTAGCCCATGGGCAAATATTAGCCCCTAAAATTTTCCCTGCTTGAAATATTAACAAATGACCTTTCGTAAGAAAGTATTAATGTTTCTTTCAATAAATTTGATTTATTCTTTAATATTTGATTTCATTAGTTTAAGTTTATGATACATATGCTTGAGATATAAATGAATAGTCTCTTGTAAGAGAGCTTTAATATTTCATGCAATTAATCAGATTTAGGTTTAAGTGCTTTAATTTCATTAGTTTAGAAATATTAATGAACAAGTCACCTGTAAGGGAGATTTAATATTTCTTACACTTGTCACAGTGTCTTTAGATTTCATTTTGTTAAATGACTAAATAGGTGTTGGAGATCCCAATGAAAGACATACTGTAAGGGAGCTTTGACATTTCTTCACCTAGCTTAGTTTAGTTTGTCTCTAAGTCCATATATATTGGATGATCCTCGAAGTTTACTTACACGGATTGATAGTAAATGAAGCTTTGATTTGCATCTGCATTTTAGACCAAATAGAAATGTATGGTGTTATGTACTTGTTGCACCATAATTTCTAAGTCACTTACCACTTTTAGGATGGCAATGTTGAGGTCAATGGCCCTTTCCAAGCCCAATATGAGAGCTCTGTACTCTACATTTTGTTCGTACACTCAAATTCCAAGTGCTAGAGATCAAATGCTTTCTTTGCAGCGGGATTATTAAAATAGAGCCAGCTCCAAATCCCTCTTATGTTTTGTAACCATCAAAGTACATAGTCCAAACATCATATGTATAGGGACTGTGAACTACGCTTATAATACTACAACTACTACTAACTATACAAAGTTTATTATTTCTAGGTGGACAAGGAAGGAGATCTAACTGTGTGTTTGGCAGAATTGGGGATGACTATGAAAGATAACACCCTAGTTATGTTTCAAGAAAGTAATTGGTGAAAATTAATTATGCCAAATCCATTGGTTCATTATGCCTATTCAAGGGAGTGACTGTGTGTTTCATATATCTCTCTAATTCTAACAAGATCTGATTAATTTTACCCCTATATGGAAGCCATAAGTGTGACCAGTCTATGGAAAAGTACCCTTGTAACTTGCTAGACCAGTATCTTCTCAACAACACTCTGTATGCTTCTGGAATATCCACAATCACTATGTTTACACATTGGTGGACTCATTCTTAGATGATAAGTGGATAATGACATCTCTGAGTTCACCAATTGCCTGGACATGAGTCCTGTCCTGTTGGATAATCTATGCATCTGTCTTTTCCGATTTAGCATTGATTTTCTTGGAAACAGATAATGGCATGAAGTTCACTGATGCAAAATAATCAACCAAGAAATTGTGTATCTTGAAATTGAATATTTTGAAAGTTAACAAGAACGATGGGTAGAGCGTATTCACATCCATCGTAAGTGCATTGAGTATAAATGCAAGAGTATCAGGATACTTACAAAATCCCTTGTCCAAAGAGGTAGCATTACCTATAGAGGTTTTCCTAAGTGCCTATAGAAGGATGTCCCGTTGGCTCGTGATAATTTTTAGTTCAAACATGGATATGTTCACATGAACCTTCTTCATATCATTAATAATGTTATAAACCATAGGGGGAAGACTGACTGAGGTGTCTGGGGATGGAAATTGGTTTGTGGCTTCTGAAGGGATGGTTCTTTCCTTATGTTGTAAGAAACACTTTTCATTGAGATTTGTTTCTCAGACTTTCTCTAAGTGTTCTGCATTAAGTTAGCCACCGTTGATTTTTCTTAACATATTTTCTTTGAAATTCTACTTTAGCAACTTAATTATGGTGGTCAGCCCTTGGTTTCTTATGCTTTACTGGTTGGTCTACTTCTAGTTCGGACCGTCACTAAGAGGTTGCTTATCTGAAGTACTCTTTTGGGCTGTGAGAATATAGATAAACATGTTCACTACATTCCCAACACTTGGAGCTTCATCAACTGCAGTAGCTTCTTCCTTTTCTTTAGCAGGCTCAGTATTATCTTTAGCCATGACCAAACAACAAGCTGTGTAGCCATCATGCTTATGGATTAATTCCATTGTGGGTACATATTTTTTGAATGATGCTCTTGATGATGTTAGTGTCAGTCTTTGCAGCCTTCCTCTAGTGATCAAATATGCTCTTACAAAGTTGTCTTAGAGTGTCAAAGTTAAATTTTGTCATTTGAGTGAGTTTTCAAGTAAAATTTGGTCACTAGGTATTAGGACTAGGGTTTGTTTGCACTCCTTTAAAAATTGTCCAAATGTCAGTCCATGTTACCATTCAACTGAGTGAAATATCATTCAAAGGGTTATCATCACCATGTCAAGTTCCAATGGGTCATTTTACACCTTATTCATGCTTAAGTTGCGCCTAGGTAAGGTTCATTTCCCTCTCCTAGGGTTTTGAAACTAATTTCTCTTGGATGGTCAAATCATCAGCAAAACTTGTATCGTGATGTTCATACACCTTTACCTATCCTTGATGTACCTTATTAAACACTTCCCATCACTGATATCCCTCAAATTCCTCATTTTCGCACAAACTCTAGTTTCTTACTACAACTTGACAATTTTCTATGCTAGGCCCATGGTTTTCCCTTTTGGACCTCTTCCCCTCACTCAATCTTTGAAATTCCACTTTCCCCTACTTCCTAACATACCTCCCTACTTCCAAAAATTTTCTCAAGAATTTAGAAGCCCCTTATCCCCTTCATTTCACTTCATTTTGACAAATCCCCTGTTCCACACATCGGGATAGGTTTTATTCCAATGATGTTTCTGAGCAAGAAAAGATGAATTTGGGAAAATTGAGAGAATTTTTTGTCCATAATAGGCCAAGGAAGAAAAATTTCCTTCACTTTGTACACAAGTGTCATGGTTTTAGAGAAATTTCAAAAATATAGTTGCCTCAGGAGAATTGATGCACCTTTGAAGTGACTTTTAGAAAATCAAGATTTCTCCTAGTTTGGTTGGCCTGATGACTTGCGTGATGAGTCAAATGATAACTAGACACAAAGAGATTTTCAATGAGCTATCATGAGCTCAATTTGGGGTTGGGTAAGACCTTCAAAAGTTGACTGCAACAGCACTCTGCATTTAGGCGACCTCATTTTTCACATTTTGACCAGTCTTGGGAGATTTGATCTTTGACAAGGAAAATGAACTCCAAATTGAAAAATTCCAGTTGGGTTGGAAATTAGACTCAATAAGATATCCAATGAGCTATCCTGTCCCCAATTTGGACATCAGAAAGGCCTCCAAAAGCCTCCTATAAAAAGCATGACGCATTGGACAACGCTCTGCAATGTAAATTTTGAACGGGCACGATGCATTGAGAGGGCGTGGCGCACTGGGTTTGTGGTGCGGTGCATTGGGCTACAATGCCTAAAATCCATTCAAAGCTTCCCCCAAAGCTCCCAAAATTGTAAATTCCTCGTTGCCCAAGTAAGTTCACACTCCAATATGCTCAATGCATGAGTTTGTCTCAGTCCTCTTGGTGATTTAATAGGGAAATATTAAAACCCTAGCTCCTTGCACAGTTTCATTGAAAATCTACCTAGGGTTTGAAAAATTTCCATTTTTTGCTGTCTTATTCCCCTCTACCACTTTCACATCCCTTTCACTACATTTCACTAATTTCATTTCCCATTTCCCCTCTCATTTTCACTCATCCTACTCCCCTATCCCCAAAACCCTAAAACCCTAGCTTTTAGGGTGAAACCCTAGTTTTCTTCATTGCACTAAAGGTTGTATACCCTATCCCCTTAATCCCACTCCCGTCATGCATTTTCCCCTTAATCCCATTCTCCACATATAATTTTCCAAACACTACACTCCCCAAACCCTATCCATATCTCTAAACCCTACCCACATCCCTAAAACTCCTACTCCCATCCCTAAATTTTGTTCACACATACATTTTTACACTCTCTTCCATACACTCCAACCATTTCATTCCTCCACCATATTTTCACACTTTTATCCCCAAAACCATCCATATACAACCACATTTTTCAAAACCAAAGGAAAACAATGGAAAGAGACAGTGATCATGGGTATAAGCAAGAGATTGAACGTGATCGGGAATATTGGCTTGAGAGAACAAACTCACACTTTGGAAAGGATGCTAGAGAAGGCAAACAATGATAAAAATATGTTGAGGTACATTTCCTACCATTACTTGGCGAGAAAAAAAAGATGCAAGGGAAGAATCAGGAATTTGAAGGCCAAGTTGAAGAAGGCATCGAGGAAGTGAAAAGAGCAAGATAGAATTCAAATCTTAGCTAAGGCTTCCTTGGCCCAACACAACACTTAATGGAGGACACTCAGCCCAAATTTCAAAAAATTTGGGACACCTTTTACAATTTTGGAATTTTTGGGCCAAAAAATAGGTTTTTTTGCCCAATGCGCTGTGCCACCTGGCACACGCTTTTGCTAGGGACCTCCTTTTGAGGAAAACTCAGCATTTTTGGATTTTTCATGGAAAAATATGAATGCCCACAAACGGAAAAGAAATATTGACAGGTTTTGGGCTTCCAAAGGGGTCAAAAATACCTCGAAAATGACCTTTCTGCCCCTTTTTGGACACATAGGAAGTAGTGTTGGGAGAACTCAGTTTTGGAAGGGCAAATGGAGGCCCAATTCAAAAATTCCAATTGTTCTAGAAAGTAGATAGGTAGTTATTTCCAAAAATCCCACTTGGAACAAATTTGATGGATGGGAAGGTCTCCAAAATCAGTTGCAAAAAGGCACTATGCATAGGGAGATTAGTGCGGCGCATAGGAGGAAATTTGCTCATTTTGGCCAAAAAACTCTATTTTTCCACCTAGTTTCCTCACAGTTTGAATTTTTCTTTCTAATAGTCAAACTCATGATGTAATTTAATGTGACTTGATGGATTTTTATGTAATTATGCTAAATTTTCACTCATAGAGGTAGATTCATCCATGAAAAGGTAGTTTGCAACTGAATGAATCAGTTCCCTAGTTTTTAGAGGCAAGCTGTTCCACTGCCTACTTTTTAGTTCTTAGTTTAGACTTTGTTGGAACAACTCCTAGACTTATGATCTCAACCCCTAAAGGCTAGGATGAGTTTTTTATTGCCTATATCTACTTGTTCTTCAGTCATTAGCAAAGGTTGGACTTTTGGGAAAGCTTAGAGCTTCATTGTATACTCATTTCAGCAGTTTGGCTAAGGAATAGACTAGGGTTTGCAGCACTTTATGGGATTCATGTGGCATCTTGCTTTGGTATTGTGTTTCCTTTTGTAATTGTAAGTCTACACGTTTTTTATGTATGCCATCATCTCTCTTTGCTTCATCTTAACTAAATCAAACAAGGATAAAGGTAGAATCCATTGAAATTGCAGTGCTCTACCTAGGGTTTGCTTAGTTATTTATGTTTTTAGTTGTATGAAGAGAATCCCTGAGGCTTTATTGCCCTCTTCAAATCCTCACCTATCTAAAAGCTCTCCATCTCATTCAATTTGAAGTACCAAATCATTTTCCTACCTTGCCCCATAGAGATCTCTGTAAAACTGAGCCTCATTCCCAAGACCCAAATATGCCTTTCCATTTGAGCCAACAAAACATCATCAAATTCAATCAAACTCTTCTGAACAAATACCTAGCCTAAAACTAGTCTTTACATCAGTCATATCAAGCTTCATTGATCATATGTTGCTAAGATTGACAAGGAGAGGGCCCTCCCCTAACCTGGTAGGGCTAGCTACCAAGTTAAGCATGGTTTGATGTTACCCTAGATCCTGCCTTTCTTAGCCTGAGGTAGATTCAGGCACTAACAGATGAAACATGCAATATTGATCCGTGAAAATCTTCTCAATGTTTGGGATAACATTGGAACTCTACAGAGACTTTGCTAGTTGGTTACTGCCACTAGTTGAAGTTGTAGTACTTATGAACTAGTTAGACCTGGGAGGCTTACGACTCATGGTGGTCTCGTTTGTCCTTATTTTGAGTTCTTCCATTTCAATTGATGGATACTTGACGAGATGAGTTAGTCTTTCACGATCATTTGGTTCTTTCTCTTTAGCCCTACTCATAGAGGTGTGAGACCTCTTACCTGTGGCATTGGAGTCTTTTGCTGGTTCATCATCTGAGATGAATCCAATAGCGGGAAATTCATTCTTGATAGTGACAACATGTTTGTAATTTTATTTCAATCTTTGTTTCGTTGTTAGCTTCACAAACTATCCAATACTTACTGGCAAGGAATAAGTGTAGTAATCTATGGTGATGGAGTCATGAAGTTTTGTGTTTTCCAGAAATTTGTTCAAGATGTAATTGAACCTCTAGTTGAAATCTTTTACTTTTTCCTTTTTCTCGATCTTAAGATTACCGATCTCTTTCAATAACATGGTGGGGGTCTTATCATCAAAACTAAATTCAAGGAAGCTATTCTTGAACCCCCTCCAATTCTGGATGGATTTTGGAGGAACGTTGTGATACCATACAACTGTTATAGCATCCAAGGTACATGGGAAAAGTCTAGACGCAACATCATCATAATGTACCTCAAGTGTTTTTAGATGTAGGTAGAAGCTATCCATATGGTCTTTAGCCTTTACTGTCTTATGAGGGACATAGTTCGTTAAAAGCTTCTTTCAATGCCTTGGAATCTTGTGCATGAAACCTGAAAGTGTGAGTGGGCCTTGAGTCATTGAATCTAGATTGTGCTTTGCCATGTATTCTTCTTCATTATCCTACTCCTCATTATCAAAGTTTGATGGCTCTTCTTCCTCTTCTTCTTATTCTTCGTCTATCCCACTAAAATTTGCACCAAAGAGTAGAATGTTTCCTCAGTTACCACCATGAAAGAGTGGAGGCTCTTCTTTCTTTTCCATAGAGTCTGATAATTCTTCAAGAGTGGAAACAACCACATATTCAATAGATGAGACTACTATCCTTGTGGAGGTGCTATTGTTCTTATTTGGAGAATATGGAAGACTAATTAC
This sequence comes from Pinus taeda, assembly GCA_000404065.3. Lineage (NCBI taxonomy): Eukaryota > Viridiplantae > Streptophyta > Pinopsida > Pinales > Pinaceae > Pinus > Pinus taeda. Next base: position 232,279 of record APFE030693931.1, read on the forward strand.
TCCTGGAATCAATCCAACAACTTTTGTAAATTAACAGGTGACGGGGAAAATAGCTTGAATCTGAGTTCATGGAATTTCATGTTCAAGGCTAGGTTGAGAAGAGTCACTAACTTCAAAAGAACGATTAAAAGATGTGGAATTAACGTTACTGCCTTGAGTAGAATATGGAATGATGGGGTCAGTGGGTCTAGCAGTCATAAAATAATGGTTGCCCTCCTTCTAGCACCAGAAATGTTGATGGTACTAGACCCACCAACATTCAGGGGATCTCCTTGTATGAAGTCCCAAACAGACCTTACACCATTTGGTGTATAAGTCCCATCTAGTATAAAGGCTTGGTTTCAAAATCCTTAAAGATTGATCACGGGTCTAGCTATTAGCACAAGAGAGTGATGCAATGGTGTCTTTGAAAAGAAAGGGAGGTGTGCAGTTACAATTGTGTCAAGGTTATTCTACTATAGAGACGAGAGAATAATGAGCCTCTAAGTGAGTGGTAATAGCATCACACAGGAAGAGACACATATGAACTAGAAAGGGTCTGTTTAATATCCAACATAATAGTCCACAATGGATGTGACGATCCTTACAACTAAAAAACAAGGAAATATATGTCTAGTATCCCACAGAATAGTCCACAAGGATGGGACAATGATAAAAACCATTACAACACATTCTCAATAAGATAAGCACTAAAATAATCGAAATAGTTCAAATATCTTAGTACATGTGAAAGAAAACATGAAATATAAACTTCCACATAATAGTCTTACAAAACTTCATAGTCCATGCACGAAGAATGTGCTGATTTGAAAAGGCTTCTATTATTAAGAAAAATTTCCAAGACACATGTTTACTATGTACATCACTAGCCCCAATAGTGGGACATTGGAGCCACTCCTTGCTCCTCAAAGAACTAGCTAATATCTCTAATTCCTAGTAGGAGGAGCCAAGGTGAAAAGGTCTTTGGTCATACAACGAGGGGGTGTATATAACCAAGGGGTGATGTTCCCCCCTTGTGACTCTTTGAATACCCTCATGACTATTCAACTTTCTATGACCTTTAAACTTACATGAATCTTCATATTCATGTGTGTCCTTTGGACTTCCACTTTACAATACATTTGAATATAATATACATGGTCTAGAATAGTGATGTGGCATATGACCATTCATGACATGACATGACATGACACTGCTAACATGGATTGCTTGATGATGTGGCGATGTCAAGTCATTGTTGTTGCTCAGTGATGGATGTCTTCTTGGATATGATTTCTCTTCACCTCTGCATGGCTTGATGATCCATAGTATTTAATGATATTTAGTCTTGGATGGTAGTTGCAAACTTGTGACCCTTTGCTTCTTCTTGATTGATCCACTTGCGATTTCAGATGCAAGAGAGTCTTTATGAATGCTTCCCTCCATCTTATCCTTCTTCATCATCTCATCATGACTTGATAATGTACCTGTTCCTGCAATTCACTCATAACAGGACAAAAACAATCCGAAAACACCCTAGTCTAAGTTGATGAATTATTATCCATGAACCGAGGTTGGGTCAAGTCACAAACTGGGGAGAGGGGCCCAGTGACTGTGCATTGCGTAGTTCCAACAGAAAGGGGGAGAGCTTCAACTATGAGCCTACGTAATGCGCAACTCAAGGAGGCTTGAAAGACAAAAATGAACAATTTCTCGAGGAAGTGGGCTATGACAGATGGAAAGGAAACCAAATGAGGAATATGCATTGTTTTGGAGGCCATGGGAGGTTTGGATTCTGTGCATTATGAAATTTCCCCAGATAAGGAAAAGGATTGAGGGTTGAGGATGCGAAATGTGCAGTTCAAGATTGATTGGGAGGCACAATTGTCCAATTCTAGAGGTCAAGATCCAGAGTTGAACTAATTTTGTAAAGTAGAAATCTTAGAGGATAGGAACTGCACATTGTGTAGGGTCACAACCTAGAGGGCTAATACTACATAGTGCGTAGTTCAGTCACGCGCTGATGAAGTGAAGTTGCCTAGTCGGGAAAATTTTTCAAAAATGGCTAAGTGCAGGATGGTTGAAAAACTTGTGTTGGACCTTGAATGTGATCATACACTTAGCATATTTTTATGAAATGAAAATATAGATCATTATAACATAGAAAAAAAGCATTTCCCTCCATGACACTGCCTCATGACAATATGCGACAAGTGTGACACTTAAGATATGCTTTAGGACGATCATGATGAAACTTGTGCGACAATGCTCAAGAATTTGTGTATGGATGCGACAAATGTTTACATGGTTGGAACAACTCAAATACATAAAGGAAAACCTTAGAAACCATCAAAAAAGGCTCACAGACAATGTATGATAGTCAAACATGCCAAAAGCCAACATTTAACGCAACATGCAAAAGGGACCAAACGACTTCGAGAAAACTCATGAAATGAGCTTAGTTTTAGCAAAAACAATGAAAATGCCAAGGAAGGCTCTGAAATTTGAGTGTAAGCCAAAATTTTAGAGGGTGTTAAAGTAGCTACAACAAGACGCAACCATCTCGTTTGAAGCTTACGTAGAAAGTCCTAGAATATAAAACTGTATAATAGTGCCCAATCCCATTTCTGAAAGGTCTTATTTTTATTAAATTAATCATGCCACTTATCTCTTTGTTGTTGAAATATAGTTTTATGTTGAAGAGTAGCAAGGCGCATTGCATCCATTTCATTGAGCTATTGGAGGCATCATTTCTATGCTTCTGAATGGTCGAGATTGACTTCTTGAGTAGTCTTTAGAGTCTTAACGTTAAATTTGATCGTAAAAATAGACTCCTTACCAAAGAAAAGTCAATAAGGTGAAAATTTGGTACTATTGCACCAAGTCATCCGATAAGCCCCCAAGGCTTCAAAGAGTTTGGAGGCTCGGTCTTGGCAATTTTTGGATACTGTCTTGGTTAGGATCCCTTCCAAGACTTTAATTATGCTTTCCACTTTACCATTTGCTTGTGTATGGTAAGGGGAAGTGATTCTATGCTTGATATGATACTTTTGAAAAATGGAAGACATTTTATGGATCGTAAATTTTGATCCTCCATTAGTTACAAGTTCTCAAGGCAAGCCATATTAGACAAAAAATTCAAATAGGAAGTTGATGACTACCTCTTCTATGGGTCTTGCAACTGCCATTTCTACCACCCATTTTGTTACATAGTCCGTGCAGACTAGAATGTATGATTTTTGGTTTATAGGTGGATTAATGGGACCTACAAAGTCCTTTGCCCATCTCTTCAATGGTTCTAATACAAGCTATGGATGGAGAGGCATTTCATCGACCTAAATGGAATGACCCATCCTTTGATATTTATCAAAACTCTAGACATATTTATTGGCATTTTTTAATACCTTAGGCTAATAATAACCCATCTGCGATACTTTGTGCCAATCCTACGGTTGGAAAAATGTTCTCCATAGGGTTCATATGGTAGGCCCTAAGCATATCATAGATCTCATCCTCTCTAATGCTTTTGTGGAATTGGATATTTTCTACAATATGGAAGAGATAACTGTCTATCCATGAGAATCAAGCACTACACTGAATATTGTGCTTGTTTTTTTGGGGTGACAAATGTGATGGCAATTTTATAGCCTTCAAATAGTTTGCAGCATCAACGTACCATGATGTTTTGAAAATCACAATGAAAAAATGTTCATCTGGGAATTAATATTCCATTAGTGAAGAATTGAATGCAGGTGGAATTTTTGAAAGGAAATTTGCAACATGGTTCTCCTTTCTGGTCATTATTTTATATTGATGTCAAAATATTGTAACAACAATAACCAATGAATGAATCTACCATTGGCAACAGGTTTATTGGCTAAATATCAAATAACAAAATGGTCAGTATATAAGGAAAATGGATAACCTATTATATAATGATGGAATTTGTTTTAAACATAAATGACAACCATAAATTATTTTTCTGTCACAATGTAGTTTAATTATGGAGGTGTTAGGTTTTCGCTGATATAATAAATTTCATAAGTTTTCTTATCCTCTTCCTATACCAGAACTACACCTATAATTGTGTCAGATGCGTCTGAAGATATATGTAATGGAAGACTCCAGTATGTTCCCTGCAACATAGGTGTTGTTGAGACTAACCTATTCAACTCTGCAAAAGAAATATCACACTTATTAGTCTATTTGAATTCCACATGTCTAGTTAATGCATGAAATGACATTGCAATTTTTGAAAAATATGTTATTAAATGACGATAGTACCCCACATAACCAAGGAAGCTACATACCTTTGTTGGTGTATGAGGAATACAGAGTTTAAGGATTACCTCAATTCTAGTTGGATCTACTTGAATGCCTGCTACAAAAATAAAGTGTCCCTAGACTACACCTTATGTCATCAACATATCACCTTTCTCATTGTTGAGGCATTGCCTGGTAGCTATAGACCTATTGACGGTGTTGGATACCACCAACATACAGGGGATATCCTCGATATAAGGTCCCAACTAGACCTCACACCATTTGGTGTAGGAGTCCCATCTAGAATAGGACCCAATTTCCATTTACTTAAACATGTGCCTTAGCTTTAGCTCTCAACACGAGAGATAAGCGCAAGTGTTATTTCTAACAATCAAGCTAGTATGCATTGTGAATGTTCAATTGCTGATGTATCAAGGTTCTTCTACTGCGTATGGAAAATAAAGCGAGCCACTAGGAGAAAAGTAGTAGTAATACCATAGTGGAGACACACAAATAAGTAAGACTTGTCTAACATCAAGCAAAATAGTCCACAAATATGCGACGTTCATTATAACATAATAACACATTTCCAACAAGCAACGCTAAAGTAACATAAATAGTCCAATTAATCTAGTATGAATGAAAGAAAACATGAACCATAAACATTCAAAGAATAGTCTTAGAAACACTCAGAATCCACATGTGAAAATGTGATGGCCTAGAAAGTTTCAATATTAAGAAAAAGTACCAAGATACATAAATTCAATGAACACCACTAGCTCCAATATTGGAGTGTTAGTGACACTACTTGCTCCCCAAAAGTACTAACTTTGTCTCTTTAATTCCTTGTGGGAGAAGCTAAGATCAAAATTCCTTTACATGAGAAATGAGGATCTATTTATAGCTTAAGAATGACCTTTCATATCCTCGTGACTCTTGACTTTCTAACTTTTTGTAACCTTCGAAATTCTACAACCTTTGGGGATTCAAAATGACTTTTGGAATTAGATATGAATTTTGATATTACATGTAATTTGGACTTCCATGACTCTTTAGTTCACACATAACTCTTGGAATTTCACTTATTTGTATTTACAATGGTTACAACAATACATCATGACTTCCACTTCAGCATGTGAGGAGACTTTACATGTCACTCCCTTTGATGATTGGGACTAATAGTGACTGTTGACGTGGAATTTATCCTATGGTAACATAGCTGCCAACTCCATCTTTTTTCTTTGAGCAACATTGATCATTGATGTCCTTACCCTTCAAAGGGTCTTTGATTTAATGAAGCCTCTAGGGTTTCTTTGATCATCAAGATTCAAGTGTGTTCTTCATTCTTTCCGAGCTTCCTTTTTTCTGCCTCCTTTCCCAATGTTCCTCATGTGTGATTTCCACAGTGTTTCTGGAATACCTATGTTTCCAATCACTCATCACATGCAACTATCATCTTAGGAATTTCGTATTCTACCATGATTCATGCATATTTTTTGTTCAGGCCTTTCCAGTGCACCCAAGAGGAACAAAATGGGTTTCAGGGTGAATGGGTGCACTTTGAAAGGCTGAAGGGCTGAAGAGGAGAGGCTTTAGGGCGTCGACATGTGCTCATGCACTCAAAGGAAGAAGAGAGTCAAGGCAAGGCACTTGACACAAGTTAAAAGGATGAAGGGGAAAGGTTTGAGCTTCCCTAGTGTGTTTTATGCTCAACAGAGTTAGAGAGGGTCTTAAAGGTTGAAGGATGAAGGATTCATGCCTCCAAAGTGTGGACATGTGCTCAAGAGGCCCATGAGGGTGCATGGCACACTCTCGAAGGTTGAAGGCTGGAGATTTTTTTCCTTTAGAGTGTTCTCATCCGCTCAAGGAGTCCAAGAGGATGAATGGTGCATCAGGGGAGGATAAATAGTGAATCTTGAGCACTGCTCAAGGAAGACTTGGTATTTTGGAGGGCGTAGTTCGAAGTGAGGATGGGAAAGAGGGTTGAGAAGTGTACATATTTCTCGTTGAGGGTGGATGGTTAATTTTAAAACAATAAAGGATTCATCGTCAGGGCTTCAAAGTGCCCTAGTGCATTCTTATCCTTAAGAGTTCACTTTGAACTGAATTTTTTTCTAAGTCTAAGATATGGGGTGAGGGGTGAACCAGATGGGTTTATACATAGATACAAGAAGGACACACACTAACTCATCAAGGAAACTTAAAAAAACTTGAAAAATGGTAAATGTTCATTGAAACACCACTTTGCACACATTTCCTAAGCATAACGAATGAAGTGTGTGCGAGTATGACCCAAAGGTGTTGTTTTGTGAAAACAAAGATGTTATGACCAAAACATGCACTAAAATAAGTTTTGATCAGTGAGAGGACACTTGATATTGTTCAAAGAAACTTGAAATACATAGAATAACATGAAATGATATTTGATAATCAAAGTGACTCTAGATACAACAATGATATTAGGCTCCAAAATTTAAATGTAGTGGAATTTTGGAGGGTGTTGTAGCAAGGACAATACTTGGTGACACATTGGATGGAATTTACCTTCTTTTTTTAGAAGTATATTCAGTGAAGGTTCATACCTTTAGGAAGTACTGATTTCCTCAATTTTCAATTTTCGAACTAGTTTTACACATACTATATCACTTTTCTCAACTTGGTTGAAACACACGAAAGAGATACACCATATCACAATTGTTTCAATATAGGAAAGGGTAATGTGCACGATGAGTTTATGATATTTATAGTATGAGTTGTCATCACTAGTTTTGCTCCATTTCTAGCAAGTCTAGAAATTACCTTGACGAAGTCACTTCAGGAGAACAAACGTTTCCTCGCTTCCAATGAGCCTCGAGAGTACCCTAGAAAAGGTACTTGCTTCACATCCATGTGCAGGAAGCCTTTCTCTTCTTTCATCGTTTATTTATTTATTTTAATAGAATTGTGCATTAACACTTATTATTTTCAACAAGAATAAGAGGGATATTGGCTCATTGAGAGTAGAGGAGGTTTCCTATTGAAAGAAGTATTTTAAAACCTCTAATATTTGTTTTCTTGCTTTATATTTTCCCCTTATCCCTTCTTTACTAGATTGAAAAAAGCATTAACACACAAGTAGATTTACACCAAGTTGAGTAGTTTAGATACTTGCATAGACGTAGATCTAATAGGTTCCTATTGATAGTACTAGACCCACCAACATTCAGCGGATCTACCTGATATGAAGTCCCAACTAGACCTCAAACCGTTTGGATTAGGAGTCCCAACAATTGGTGGTAGTGTAATGCCTTGACCATGGTAGCATGTAGAGGTAAGTAACGTAATATTGGGTGAGAGAAATTGTGTGTGACCCTGCAAAGAGTCAAGTGCGATGCATGGGGTTCTAACACACAGTGGGGAAATTGAAGTGTGCCCCATAGAAGCCTATAATAGTATGCAACTAGAAAGGAACACATGAGCGGAATGACATCACAAGATAAAATGCAGAATAGTCCACAAATTAAAGTGAGAAGTTAACCCAACAACACACATTCAACAAGATTCGTACAATTGCATACAAAGTAGTACATAAACAAATGTGTAAGTTAAAAAACATACATTTCTAAAGCAACCAAAATAGTCCAACTACAATAAAAAATATGCATGAAAGCATGCTGGCTTAGTTATTATAATTATTATAAGTGAAATTTCCATCGAGACATACACCATTGATGACCACTAGCCCCAATAGTGGAACATTACAGTCAAGAACACCTGCTCCTCTAAAGAAGTATACTCTCTCTATGTTGTGGAAAAACCAAGGTTCGTCACAATACTCCCAAGCCTTTTCGAAGCCTAAGCCTAGCCAAAAGCTTGGCTCCCAAAAGCCTATTCTATGAGTTATGAGGTTCTATTTATAACAAAGGGTGGGGTGACCTTGGACATTCCCCTTTGTGACTCTTTGAATACCCTCAAGAATATTCAAATTCCTTACAAGTAACTCATTACATAACATGATGACCTTTCACATACCACTAATGACACTTGGATTTTCACTTACCTTATATTACAAATAGTATTACATTTTCCACATGTACCCTTATAACAAAAAATAGGCTAGAGAGATCCTGACAAGGCACAACACTATGACTCTAGAGTTTGGCGAAATTCTAGCTCAGCAACATCCACTTGATGCTTCTTGGTCACATATTGGTGCCAAGCTTGGTATTATGTGATAGTGTCCCCAAACTATTTGATGGTGTCTTTTTGGAAGTGAGCTCTTGCCTCCATGGAATCTGGGTATATGGTCTCAAAACCTGTATGTAACTCATTTTGAAGCATTAACAGAATGGTGTTGACCTTGACAGGACCATCGATGTACTTTTGCATGTTGTGCACGTTCAACTCCAAGTCTTCCTTGGTGGCCTCTCATCTTAGCTGCACCACTTACTCATCAATCTCTAGCCAGACTTGGTTCCTGTGTTTAGCATTGAGGTAACCTGCATCTGTTCACTCTCTTCCTTAGTTGCTAGCTATTTCGGCTCATCAACTTGTATTGGTGTTTTTTTTTTTTTTTTTCATTTCACCTTGACTTTGTTCATCTTCCTTCTTCTAATTCTCTTCCTATTATTTCTTCCTCAGCTCCTAGACTTCCTTCAGTTTGTGTTATGCTTGCCTCGATCTCAATTATTCTACTTGAAAGCTCCATTTTTCTATCTTCCTTTGCTCCGCTATTTATATCCTTTGTTTCCTTTTGCTTTCGTTTCCAAATCTTCCGACATGAAGATTGAATCTAATTTCACTCTACAGCTTTGTTCTCCCTTTATTATGTTAAAAACTTCCTATTTCCTTGATATTTTACTGGATTGCTACCTTCTTCCATTGCTGATGGACTTGCTACTATGTAAGAGTTGAATCATTTTCTATGAACAATTAGGTATCCACATACATTGGCGAGTAAACTAGAGCTTGCTTAGCTGCTTTCCCATTGCTGCTTTTAGTGGTCTATATTGAAGCAGCGCTCTTTGGTGCCATGTTACAATTATCGCTGGAGAGAAGTGCTTCACGAGTGTCGTACCTATGGGATAGAAAGGACAATCATGGCAAGCAAACATTAGCTCTTACAAATATAATTCATAGCATGATCAAGTAGCAACTAAGGCCTTTGATGAGAGGGATTACGCAATTTTGACTGACAGGGGTGAATGACTGACTATGGGAACTATGCACTATGCATTTCCAACAGTCAGTTTAGACACTTGATGACTTGAACTGCACAATGCGCAGTTCATTTTGGGCTAGGGCCTAGGAGAGACTGCACATTGTGTAGTCTCAGTGGCTAAGCTAGGATATTGGCTCCTAGAGCTGCGTAGTGCGAAGTTGGATCCATGCCAGGATAGGCTCTATGTTATTCTAGAATCCAAGGTATAAACCTTGAGCTCCCATATTGTGTAGTGCATACAGCGAAGTGTGGGATCCGTGCAAGGGGAGCCCAGATCTGCCCATGGCGAGTGTGAAAATCAAGTAGATTTGAAGGATGATGTGATGTTGGGTATAGATATGACTAAGTGTTGGTGCAGAAAAGTGAAACAAGTGTAGGAATCAATCAAACTGAAGGAAAATGAAGCATGTGAAGGGCATTTCCACAAGGACGATAGTTAGTGCAAAAACAAGGTAAGACATGCGACGCTTGAGAAAGGAAATCTATAACTTGAAACAATGCTTTTGGGAAGAACCAGGAAACTATTGGGCTCAAGCATTGCACAATTTCCGGGCATAGTTGCTTCTGCGCAATTTATGGGTTGAGTGGCTCTGAGCTACCTCTCATGTTCTACGTAATTTCCTAGCTCAAGGCTAGTTGCCATTTAGTTTTGCACATTTCCTAGGCTCAAGGCCCACTGCCAATCATGATTGCCAATTCCTAAGAGCAAGGCTGGTTTCCTTCAAGGATTATGTAGTTCTCTAAGGAAAGCACAGAACTATCGAAAGAACAATTCAAGATATTGACTTGTGGGTTGGGGAAAGAGCTAAGAAAACAAAAGCTCATTGAAAAGAATAAATCTGAGTTAAATCACAGGTACTTGGATTAATGTGAGATGAGCTGCTATGATTTTATAAGGGAGGCTCCAAAAGGAGGCATGCAAAACATTTTGGAGGGTGTTTGCAGCCACTACAACATTGGCGACACACTGGTAGAACTCCAACTCTCTATATGGACCTTGTCTCATGCAAAGTGAGCCTAAATCCTCCAAAAGTATTGCTCAATTGTTCGCTTGTCATGGATTCTTCACTAGCTTGAGTTAAATATGTACTCCCTACCACTCTCTTTATAAAAAATACACATACCAAGCCAATTCAAATTGAGTTTTTTTGATTGGGGGTTAGGAGTATATATATCCACAAGTAAAATAGATTGTGAGAGTTTTAGTTTCATCTGTTGTGTTGCTCCATTTCTAGCAGTCCTAGACAATACCCGAACAGAGTCACTTTAGGAAAACAAGCATTTCTCCATTGCTAGTGAGCCTGGATAGTACTCCAATGGAGTTACTTGTTTAACCTCTCTTCGTAGGAAGCCTTTCTCTTCTTTTGCCTTTTATTTTGTTTTTTTCATTTTTTATTTTTCGAAGAACTGTGCATCTGCACTTATTTATTTCATGAGGCAGAAGAGTGATCTTGACTTATGTAGCGCATAAGAGTTTGTCCCTTCAAAGAAGGTAATCTGTATATACCTCTAACATACTTTTTAAGGTTTCCCCCCTCTCCTTACTCTACTTGGAGTTGACAAGGGTTAATCGAATATAAAAAATTGATTAGAGTAGGAAGTACTAATTAAGAGTGCAAGCATCGTTATTTCACCATGAATCTCTCTGAAAGGAACATATTTTCCATCAGGGTATCGTCGACTAGGAGAAATCAAAGATTCTAATACAGAGAGGGAATAGACATATAACCAAGTGTTGATAGCTGTGCCAGTTCCTCTTGGATTTTACCTTGCTTGTCTAAAAAGGAAAACACAGTTTCAAGAAAAAACTAAATTAGAGGTGCAAAAGAAAACATGAAAAGGAAAGAAGCAAGACAAAACAAAGCTAAGTGAGAAAATCAAGAAACAAACAAGAAAATAAAACAATACTCCTACACCTAACCTAAGCAGAGCATGGGCTAGCTCACGTGATTTGATATTTCCAATGCTGCCACTGGTGCATTGGTTTCTCCATGTAGGTGACAACATGATTGACAAGAAGGATAGGCAAGAAAAGCAATCAACAAGAAACATACAAAAATGTAAACCAATACACCCAAAGCTTAAATGCATCCAAAGACAAGTAAATCTTGAAAGAACATGAAAGACACTCTGTAGATGTATGATGATGTCCTGTCACATTGCGCATGGATGACAAGCATGTACACACCTTCAAACTTGAAAGACTAGAAAACATAAAGAAAGAAGATGTGAAAATGACTCCTCCAATGCATGAGCAATAGGATCATGTGATGTTGGTGGAGGATGTGAAAACTATGAAATAGATTTATTTTCAATGCAAACAACAGAGTGATGAGGAGCCTGGGCAGATTCAATATATTTCTAATCGAAGGTGGAACTAAACTGAAGGCAACGAGAACCTGACATAACCATCAGCTCAGATTGAAGTGCCTTGATAGCTTGAGGGTTTTCCACTTCATCAGAAGATGGATCATCAAATATTGGTGGCTTAGAAAGATCAACAATAGGAAAATCAGAATCGCGATCAGATGAATGAATGGAAATATCATGAAAACCATGATAAAAAAACTAAAAATGGTGGATAATGACATCCTCATGATCTGACGAATCATACAGAGGGGATGATGAAAAATAATAAATTTCACCCTCTATGTTTTTGGAAATGTAAGATGAGAGATTAGGAGGATTCGAGATAGATTTGTCTTCTCAAAAAACAAATAAAAAAATTGCATCCTGTGTATTCTACGAATGATCAAAAATAGAAAAATTTGGAAACGAAATTTCACAGTATGGAATAGGAATAGCAGAATCGTGGAAGATGTTAAGATAAGGTGGATGAGATGAAGATAGAAGGAGGTCATCCTTCACTATAGATTCTTGTTCATACTCCCACACATACTCATAAAAAATTATAGCGTAGTTTGGTTTTTCAACACTAGCTTCATCCAGTACTTTTTCCTCGTGAACATCATGTGTGAGATCTGAGATAGATGAAAACAACACGCTAAGATCCAAAGTATCAAAGGAACCAAAGGATGGAGACTGAGGAGATAAGACCACATGACAAACTATTGGGTTTACAGTCCAAATCTATGCATAAATCCTCAACAGGTGGGGTAGGAGGAGATGGTGACAAATCAATAGGTGGATGTTCAATTTCTCCCACCTCGAGCTGCAGAGCTAGAGTTGTTTGATGAGAAGGGGATGAAGGGTCACTTGGGACAATAACCTTTTCCATCTTATATTTAGAAACTCTAACACCGAGGTATGTTAGGAGAGGCTCGAAAAGAGTCTAACTCATGTGGATTATTTGGAATATGAACAAGAAACTGAAATATTTCATCCAAAAATTTCCATTTAACTTCATCTTCAGAAAATTATAGCAGTAATGAAGAAAATGACCATCAAAATTCTCAAGAGATTCATCAGGTGATTTTTTCAATTTTAAATTTTTTTGATTGAGTTCTTTATGGTCATAAAGAATGAAAGCATGACATAATTCTCTGAACATATGATAAAAAGCGTATATAGAGGATGCATGCAATGTGTTACACCATGTATTTTCATCCCCTTCAAACATGAAAGCAAATAATCCACAGGCAATGTCGTCCAAGGGGACATCATTCTTGTCACAAAAGCCAACAAAGGCAATTGTATGCCTGAACAATGGAGTTCCATTATTGCCATTGAACTTATATTTGGACAAGTGATCTATAATGCTTGTCAGTGCTTCAAAATCAATGGCATGAGAGAAACATTCCAGGGTTATGATTTCAATAAAATTCATGAAGTATGTACAAATTCAAAATAGACTTCAAGTTTTTATCTTCCCATTTGGCTTTCCTTTTAGTGCCATAAATGTTGACGATGTTGGACCCACCAATATTTAGGGGATCTCCCCAATATGAAGTGCCAACTAGACCTCAAACCGTTTGGAGTAGGAGTACTAGTAATGGGTGGTAGCGTAATGCCTTGACTGCTGTAGCACAAAGGTAAGTAAGATAACTGTGGGTGAGAGCAAGTGTGTGTGACCCTACAGAGAGTTAATTGCAATGGATGGGGGTTCTAACACATGGACGGGAAGAGGAAGTGCACCCCTTAGAATCTTGCAATAGTATGCATCTTAAAAGGAACACACAAGCAAAATGACATCACAAGATAAAATGAAAAATCGTCCACAAATTAAAGTGACAGGTTAATACAACAACACACATTTAATAGGATTCGTACAATTGCATACAATGTAATTCATAAGAAAATGCATAAGTTAAAGAACATATATTGCTAAAGCAACTAGAATAGTACAACTACAATAAAAACATATGCGTGAAAGCATGTTGACTCAGTTATTGTTATTATTATCAGTGAAATTTCCATCCATACATACACCATTGATGACCACTAGCCCCAATAGTGGAACATTAAAGTCAAGAACACCTTCTCCTCTAAATAAGTATACTTTCTCTATGCTATGGAAAATCCAAGGTTCGTCACAATATTCCTGAGCCTATTTGAAACCTAAGCCTAGTGAAAATATTGGCTTCCAAAATCATGTTCTATGAGTTATGAGGTTCTATTTATAACAAAGGGTGGGGTGACCCTTAACATTCCCATTTGTGACTCTTTGACTACCTTCATGAATCTTCAATTTCCTTACAAGTAACTCATATTTATAAAAGAGGTATGGTAAATTAATTAAAATATAAATAAATGAGAGGCATGGTAAATAAATAAAACATTTTTATATTTACTCCATGAGTCACCTTATATACATGAAAGGGTGTAAACAAATAAAAATATAAATAAAGTGGATGTATGGTAAATAAATAAAACCTCTTTTTATACTTACTCAAAAGGTATCGTAAATAAATAAAAATATAAATAAACTAGACATATGGTAAATAAATAAAATCTCTTTTTATATTTAGTCCATAACCCTCTTTCTATTTATGAAGGC